>VRYO01002326.1:239066-268087 GCA_009812075.1 Sialia sialis
AAAAAAAAAAAAGGAAAAAAGAGAGGAAAATAGATAAAAAACAGGAAAAAAAAGAGCCTGTCATTCAGACCTTCAGCCTTTAATCCGTGGTCAAAGCACACCGGGGTTGCTCTCCCTGCAGGATTTTGGGAGAGAACAGGGAGCCTGCCCCAGCCCAGCAATTCCTTCTGCAGAGCCCCAGGATTCGCCAGACAGATGGACGGACAGGCAGAGGGATGGACGGACAGACGGACAGCAGAGGGAGCCTCAGGCTCAGCAGAATGCGGACGCTTCCTCAGGAGATCCCGCTTAGCTGAATCCAGCCCTGAGATCACAGAGCTCCGGACAGGGACTGGAAGGGAGCACGGGTGGGCACAGCTCTCCTGAAACGCAGGGAGGGGGAGGGGAAGGGGAAGGGGAAGGGGAAGGGGAACCCTGACAGCAGCACAGCCAGAAAGCCAGAGGCAGGAGCACTCTCAGACTGAGCAGAAAAATTCAGGGACTGAAAATTCAGGGTCAGCAGTAGATGGTATCTATAAATCCTACTGACATTTGGGATTCTGATCCATTCCCCATCTAAAAGCCCCAAACAGCAACTGAAAGGCCCTCCTGGGGACTCAGGCTGAGGATGTTGCCACATCCCGAGCTGCTGACATCCCCCGCTGAGACAGTCCCAGAGAGGCAGCAGCACCCAGGCCATGGTGGGCACTCAGCCAGGGAGATGGTGAGGCAGGAGACAAGGATGCACAGGAGCTGAGCTGGCACGAGTGATAGCAGCCAGCACAGCTGCAGGACAGAGCCCCAGGACCGAGACCACAGCGTTCCTAACATTTACTCATGGAGAGCCAGAAACATCCTGCCGGCAAATTCCTTGATAAGATAAACCGAGAAAATGTCAGGACTGCCCACGGGAGCCATCACATAGCCCTGGGAGGGGAAGAAGGATGGGCCATGCCCAGACCTCTCATTACCTGCATCCTCCTCCCGCTCCTGAACTCAGGAACTGCTCTTAAAATGAGCAGGGCTGGACAAGGCAGAAGCAAGAGGCGCTGGTGTCCCACTCTGCCCCATCCCCACAGACAGCAGAGAATTGGGGCTGGAGTGACTTTGGCCACACTGTGAGGTTTCGTGGGGAGAATGGATGGTGGAGAGGGACCATCAATATTTGGGCACAGCCAAACACAAAGGAGGTGTATAAAATGCAAGGTGAGATTGGGGTGATCTGTAGCCTCCAGTCCCCCCTCATCCTGCCTCCACTAGGGCCATGTCTTTTCTTCCAACCACTCACTTGCCCCTGGGCCTAAGACAGGCCGGAGATAAAGCAGGGAAGGCAAGGTGAGGGAAGGAATGCGACCCCCTGGATCATCCTCCTCCACGTTAATAAGTCATCTTGCAGACTAATTGCTCCCTGGACAGTGAAAGACTCCGCTCTTCACCTCCCACCAAGGTTCTGGCTCAGCCAGGGAATCCCAAATTTCAGCTGAGTTCCTGGCATTCCTGCCTCAGCATGAAGCGGAGGGGCTCTGGCAGCACCATGACCACCATCGGGACAGGCAGTTGGTGGAGGGGGGTTGGTTGCTGTATCCCTGAGGGACAGGGAGGAAGTGCATTCCCATTCCCAGGCACTTCTTTCCCCGGGGATACAGAGAGATCAATGCACCTGGCATCCTGGCTAGCATTGTGGACAGATGCTGTGTAGCAGGATGAGGTAAGATGAGGGATGGGCTGGAGGGTTTATGATCCGACTCAATGCTATCCCAACCAGAAAATCAGAGGAGGACAAGGCATCCAGGTGCCCAGAGCTCAAACAAAACTTTCCAAGCCAACGGTGCCCCTCAGCCACGCCAGGATTTTAACCCTCCAATGAGACAGAGCAACAAAGCACTGTTGGCAGGTAAATCAGCACCAATTTTGAAGCCTACACAACAAAAAAATGGGGAGTTGCCCATTCCCAGCTGTTTTCCAGGACTTCAGAAGCTAAGAAAATACCAACACAGCTTAAAAATTTCAATTCCTCAAACAAAATACAGAAGAGCTACCAAGAGATGTCGTACCTGAAGCTACAATGGAGCACCCCAGCCTCCATCCCATGGAACAGCATCCTGCCTCAGCCAGGAATGCTGGCTCCCAGCTGGTCCAGGCTACTGCAGGAGACAATTGCAACAGCTCATGGATGCTTTACAGAGCCTCGCCATGGATTTTCTGGGAGGAAACCACCCAGCAGGTCATTAACCTCATCCTCAGCAGAGTGTGCGGCAAACAGAATCCAAGCTCACATGCTTGCTGCAGGGCCAGGTGGTGAGGAACGCTATTTTCTTAGGGAATGGACAGGAAAAGGGTGATTCGGGAGGGGGGTTTGTTTTGGGATTTCAGCTGCAATCTCCAGCTCATCCAACCAGCCTGGCTCTTGCCAGCACTGCCCTCCTGCAGCGCAGGGGACTTTGTTTGGCTTGGAAGCCCCTGGCTGTGCTCGTAATAAGACTCAGTGTCTGCTCCGTAGTCCTTCCACCTCTTTGCACTCCTCAGACAATAGCTCGCCTGTGCCATTAACTTTGGCAGCATTTCCAAAGCCTGCATCAGGCAGCTGACTTTGGCCATGGTGCTTTGTTGTCACATCCCATTGCATCCCACCCAGGGCTGTTTGTGGGGCATGTTTTGGACCCCCAAACTGGGGACACGATGGGGAGAGGTGCCCAGTAGGCCCTTTGGGGTCATGAACAGCCTGGATGAGGGGCCACTGGAACAGGCGAAGTATCACCCAGGCCTACAGTGAGAAATTGATCAATTGAATGCCTTGAAACCAAGCTGAGCAATGACAACCTGATGTCAGCCAAAGCTGAAATGCCCCTCTTCCTGCCACGTTTCCATAAGTATTTAAGCAGGAAAACTTAGATCTTTTGAGGATCTAAGGTAGCCTTGGAGATGGGTAGTAAAGAGGTCAAACAGGTGGGTGATCCTTTGCTGCTTCCGTGCAAGTGCTGAGGAAAGCCAGGAGCTGGATGGGCCAGAACACACATCATCCCTTTCCAACCAACATCCAGAGCCAGCATTTGAGCAATTAGCCCCTTTTTCTGCAAGTCACTTGGTTTTCAAGCAAAACATAAATAAACAGCTTTAATGCGCTGAAGTTCACCACCTGTAACAGGACAGGTGCCAAGAACAAGGAGGGGTACAAATTGTGTTCCTGCTGCATGAAGATGGAGATTCCAGATACAGTTTTTCCCCTCCTAAGTGCAGGGATGACGCCACAGCCAGGCACCATCCCAGGCTTCAGCATCTCATCCCTTTGCCCAGCCCATGGGCACAATGCCATGGGTGAAGGGCATCCCTGTGCCACTGAGATGGATACCCACAAGCTGTTTCCTGGGATGATAAGGGGTTAAAAAAAAAAAATAACCAAACCACACAAAAAAGCCCAGCAGGCATGCCTGAAGGGGAGGATTACAGAGAATAGGGCCATTTCTCAGCAAAGGCTATGGCAACCTAAATAGAAAAGTAACATTACGCTCAAGACAGGGGCCCTTTCCCTTTGCTCCTGCCCTACAATGCCACTATTGTTTTGCTGACAACTGGTAATTATCCCAAGCTGCACACTCTGGTATTCCCACCCCTTAACCGGGAGGGATTTTGCAGCCGCCGACCCTCTGACACCAGCAAAAATTCACATACCAGAGGGTTCAAAGGGGGGCAGGCTGGGGAGGCTGGGCAGTCTTGCAGGGGACTGGGGACATCCTTCCCAGGGTCCTGGAGTGCTGGGACTGGAAGGGACCTCTGGAGAACAGCAAATCCAAGCCTTACTGAAGTGGGTTCACCTACAGCTGGGTGCACAGGACCATGCCCAGGTGGGGTTTGAGCACTGTCACAGAAGGAGATCTTAGAACCCCTTCCAGAGCCTAAAGAGGCTCCAGGAGAGCTGGAGAGGGACTGGAGACAAGGGATAGGGGGACAGGATACAGGGAATGGCTTCCCACTGCCAGAGGGCAGGGATGGATGGGATATTGGGAAGGAAATTTCCCTGTGAGGGTGGGCAGGTCCTGGCACAGGGCACCCAGAGAAGCTGTGGCTGCCCGTGGATCCCTGGATGTGTTCAAGGCCAGGTTGGACACTGGGGCTTGGAGCAGTCTGGGATATGGAAAATGTCCCTGACCATGGCAGGGGGTGGAATGGGATGAGCTTTAAGGTCTCTTCCAATCCAAACTGGGATTCTGAAATTTGGGATGGTTTTGTTCCTGATGGCCATGCTTTGGGTTCAAGGTGCCTCAGAAATCGGACGGTCTTTTCCTCTTTTCCCCCATTGCCTTCCCATATGAAAAATGTTCACCTCCCAAATATCCAAGTCTAAGCAGTGAATCCTTTCTGGAAACAAACAAACAAAAAAACCCCACACCAAACCAAACCAAGCCAAGCCCCCCTGTCCCCCTGAAAAAAAACACCCCAAAAACCAACCAACTAAACAAAAAAAAAACACACAAAAAAGACAGACACACAAAAAAACCCCAAAACAAACAAACAAAAAAACCACAGCACCCAAAACCCAGCTAAAAACAACCCCCCCAAAAATAATCCTATAAATAAGCAGAGTTTTCCTTCCCTGCTTAAAATTTCTGGGGAAATGGGACCCCCATAATGAGACCCTGCAGGCTTCTGCTTTCCTACTGCAAGAGGATGGGGATGAGTCAAATTCATAATTTTTCATTTATGGGATGCAGGAGTCACAGTCCCAACATTCCCAGCCTAATAGGAGTTCATCCTGGTGCCAGCCCCAGCTCAGATAAAAAAAACTCTGCAAACTGCCTTAAGATGGATTAAAACATTCCCATGGCCAAAATGTAGATTTTTTTTTACTGCTTTTGCAGGCTGGTGCAGGACTCAGAAAGCCCAGAAAAAGTGCAAAAATAGCCTTTTTTTTTCCTGCCACAGGCTGCAAGCAGCGTAGCCAAGGTCAGAACAAGGCAGAGGACACCCACAGCCTCCAAAGGACCCAGCTATGAGCACTAGCTCCTCTGGCATGTATTTATATAGTGCTTTATATAAGTAGTAGCTTTCTTTATTTTCTTCTGCATTTTAATTCCACAATCACAGAAGTTTCTTCCTAATGGGAATGCTGGAAACCAGTTTTTCCTGCAGTGAAGCCAATTCCACAAACGCTAGCAGTGACCTGTAAAGTTTAAAAAAAAATTTTTAAAACCCCCATAAATCAGCAGAGCAACATCTTCCTTTCCTTGCAGCAGCAGCAGTGTCACTTGCCAGGCTGGGATTTTATTTATTGTTGTTTTAAGCACCCAGGAGAAAAGAAAACGCTCCTAAAACCCCACTTAACCCGCTCCAGCTGCAGGGGAAAACAAAAATCCCACGTAGGCAGGCGCTACGCTCCAGGACTCAGGGCAAGCTGCAGCCTGTCCCCAGAGCACCCAGCTGGGATTTGGGGAAATGAACCCCTCCTTCTCACAGGCTGCAGCCCCGCCAGCTCCTCATTAAAGCGTGTAGCCGCTTGCAGGGCACAGAGCCGGAGCAGAGGCTCCAGCAGCTCGAAGGGAGGCCTGCCCTGGGGCCAGCACCCTACTTTGGGAGATGCTGGAGCCTGCAGGAGCTCATGGGGCTGCCCTGGGAGCCAGCTCCCAGCTCCTGGCAGCAGCAAGGATTAAACCCACTCTGTGCTCTTCAGACTCCTTTTGGCTCCTTTGCAGCCCGCACTTGGGGACATCAGAGCTCAGCAGCATGGGGGGGAATAGCAAGGCTTGCATGGCTCGCAGAAGAAACCCTGGCTGGCCACTCCACAAGGAAAGAAGGCAGAAGAAAGCCCGGAAAGCGGCCACCAGGAAAGCAGAGGAAAGGCTGAAAAAGATTGAAATGGGACAAAGTTATGAGGCAGCTGTGCCACGGATGTGAGGGGCTGTGGCTGGACAGCATCAGCTGCACCTGGAGGCAAACTGGGGCCATCAGGTGACTGAGCAGCAGCAGCGCGATAAAAAGATGAAACAGCTGAATGAAGTAAATGGGAAATATTTTTGCTCCTGACCCAAACAGACATATTTCTACTGGTGTTGCTGCCACTGAGGCTGACCCCAAGGCCAGAGGGGTGTCAGGGGTTAACAGCCACCCCTGCACAGCTGGAACAGAGGGACGGATGTCTGGGGAGACCCAGGTGCTGGGATACAGGGGATGTGGTGGGAGACCAGAGCACTGGGAGGCAAGGGATGTTCTGGGAGGGAGATCAGAGCATTTGGATCAGGGGCTGCAATGGGAGAGACCCATTTCCACAGTGAGAGTGAGATTTACAGTGACACAGGCTGTCCCACGGTGCTGGTGTGGAGCACCCCGCTCCAGTGCAGTCCCCAAAGCAAGCCTGGTGTCCTTCTTGGGGCATAAATACTTCACCCCTGGGGTGGGTCAAACATCCACAAACCCATTCTACCAGCAGCACCCTCACTTCCCCTGCCGCTGGACTGATGTTTGGCATGGGAGCTGCCGGCACAGCCCGTGGCAGCCGCAGGCAGCAGATCCGGAGCCCAGCCCAGCTCTGGGGCTGCCCGGTCATGCCGGAGCCACACATCTGGAGCAGCGACCCGGCAGGGAGCGGGATCCCGCCCCTGTCCGCTTTAATCCCGTTGCTAGGACACTCCAGGCATAGAAATACAACACTTGTCGGATTAGAGTCTAGACGGGCTGACCTTTCCCTCCGCGGCTGAGGTGGAACCAGCCGAAAATCAGGTTCCGTTGGCTAAAAGGAGGAATTTTGTCGCTGTTTAGGTGTTTGGTTTTGTTTCAGATGGGAGCAAGGAGGGAGGGACATTGCTGTCACCGAAAGAGTCATTTCATGACCTACTGCTGGCGGAGAGGGATGTGCAGGAGACAGCCTGGGGCTTGCAACCTGCTGCCAAGCCCTGGCTTTGCCCAGCAACTCGGCTGACAAAAGAGCCTTTCAAGAGAGGGGACGATGTCAACTCCGCAATTAGCAGGGGAAAAGAAAAAAGAGCCGAAGGAAGATTATTACCTCCAGCAGTTGCCTCTTGGGGCCCCTCTCCAGTGGCTTCCTTAACTCTTTCGGCTAGGCCCAAGAAGAAGGTGGGACAGGAACCATCAGTGTCAGCATCAGCCAGGAGCTGGCTGGAGTCAGGCTGGCAGCCCAGCCCTGAAGGATGCCATGAGGATTCCCATCCCCCTGGCACTCAGAGGGAGACAGGCCCACCATCCTCCAGCTAAAAGGGAAGTATCTGATGTCTCCATCTAGCCCCACACTGGGAGAATCCTGGTGGGACTACACTCTGACCAAGAGCCCAGTCCAGTACTGGGTACCACACACCAGCATGGGGGATGCCAGGACCCCTATACACCCTCCACCTTCACGGCCTGACATCATCATCTCCGCACCAAAAAGATGTGCCCAGAGCAGCTGCAGAACTAACAACTGGCTAATCAGAGCTGAGCTACCTGGGATAGTGGAAGGTGTTCCTGTCCATGGCAGGGGATGGAATGAGATGGGCTTTGAGGTCCCTTCCAAGCCAAACCATTCAAAGAATCTACAGTAAAAGCCAAAAATCACAGACGTGCTGCTGCCACACGCCTCCCTCCACCCATAGTGCCAGGGGCTGTGACTTTCTCTCACTCCCAGCATCCGAAGGACTTAGTGCCACCCGAAATCATTGCAGGTTTCTACTCCACCCACTCCCACCCATCAGTGCCCCCCTGAGCCCCAGCTCTCAGCACGACAGGGCACTTCTCCAGTTTTGGAACCCAGCTGGGCAGACACCAGCATCAATGATAGGGTCACATGAGGTGTCCTGGGCCTCCGTGTCACCCACATGTCCTGGGTCCCCAGGATAAGGGTCCTGACCCCTCTGGAAATCATTTTGGGCCCCCAAAGGAAGGATTAATCTGTACAGATGCCTTCCCACCACACCACAAGTGAGTACCACCAGCTTATCTGGGGGTTATCAAAAAGTTGCTGTTTATCCAAAAGTCAGCAATCTCCAACTGAATTAAGTTACAGACTAACGAGGAGGATGGAAAAGAATAAATAGGTTTGATTACTGTGTTTCCCAGAGAGAAGGCAAGCGGCTAATTTAGGAATTATAAACTCAGAGATAGCTTCAAGGACCACCGGGATGTTGCAGATTCATGCCAGTGGTGACAGTGGGAAGAGGACAGGGATGGTGATGCTGGCTTTGAGGTGCCCCAGCTCCTATTCCCACCCTGCGCTGTTCGAGCAGCCTCCCACAGCCTGGAGACAGGGTCAGAGGAACAGCCAGATCTTGCAGTCCCCAGGGGAGGAGGAAACCAGCAGACTGAGCTTGGGAATAAAATAAAACTACAATAAAACCCACTAATGACCAATTTCCATCTTAGAACAGGGCTGGGAGGCAATGCCAAAAAAAAGCAATAAAAATTCCACAAAAGCAACCTTTTTCAGACACGGGATGTTCCGGACCAGATGTTGCTTGCTGAGAAAGCCCCAGTGCCAGGGCTGCTACTGCTGGTCAGAGCCAGGAGCACAGCAAGCCTCTGGAGCCTCGACCCTGGAGCAGCCCCAGCCCACAGCCCGAAGGGTATCAGCAGTAGCCCCAGCACTCTTAGGAGGTCAAAGCCACCCACCTGTGGTCAGTGGGAACCAGCCCTTCACCCCTAAAGGGCTGATTAACCTTGCTCACACCTCGAGGGTGTGGAGGTTTTTTGCCTTCGAGCCTGCCCCAGCTCTCCCTCTGTCTCTCCCAGTGACTCCAGATCCACATCAAGGCAATGCCAGAGCCCCTGTTAGCAGGACAAATTTCCAAACCATTTTCTAACCCTGTTTAGCTCTTTGTTCTTCAATGGTATCTTTGGCAATGAGCTCCCCAGGCTAACCAAGCCTGACACTAAAAGCCACACGTCTCTTCCTCTATCCACAAAGTCACAGACTTGGTCCCAAACCCCAGGATTTAAGGGGACTTAGCACCAGCTGAAATCATTGCAGGTTTCACCACCTCCCATCATCAGCAGGACAGGGCACACCCTCCCGAGGGCTAACCCCAAGGGTGAGGCTGGAGGACAGGAGAGTCAGGGAGAGCACCCCCACAGCTGGCAGGGAGAAACTGGTATGTGGGGTGAGGTGGAGCTCAGCCATCATGGAACCTCACTGAGTGATTTGGGTGGGAAGGGACCTTATAGCCCATCTAGTCCCACCCCCTGCCATGGGCAGGGACACCTTCCACTGTCCCAGGGTGCTCTAAGCCCCCTCCAATCCAGCCTTGGACACTTCCAGGGATCCAGGGGCAGCCACAGCTTTCACTGGGCACCCTGTGCCAGTGCCATGACACCTTCAGAGGGAAGAATTTCTTCCTAACATCCAAGACACTGCCTCCAGGCTGCACACTAAGTCAGAGAGATGTAGCACGCTCCTGGAAAGGATTCCTCTCCACTGCTTTCCGAAATGTCATCAGATACACCAGAAGAATCATTAGAATGTTTTATTAATCCCATACCTCTGGGCTGCTGATATACATCAATACTTAATCCCAGATGTCTCCTTCAGCACTTTGAACTCTCTACTGAAATGCCAGAATTAATTCTTTTCTTGGTAAACTATCAAGAGTTTGGGAAAAAAGACTGCATACTTGCTGGGATTGTTATTCCAGGGCTTAGAGTATCATTCCTAACAGTCACATCAGGCCAGAGTGGTGCAGGAGACACGCGGTGTCCCTGTCACAGAACATGGGGCAGGTTGGAAGGGACACCAAACCTCGCCTTGTTCCACCCCCTGCCACTGGCAGGGATATCTTTCATTCTCCCAGGATGTTCCAAGCCCCAGTGTCCAACCTGGCCTTGGATACTGCCAGGGCTCCAGGGGCAGTCACCGCTTCTCTGGGCACCCTGTGCCAGGGCCCCACTGGGAAGAATTCCAACCCAATATCCCACCCAACCTTCCCCTCTATCAGTGTGAAGCCATTTACCCTGTCACTGCAGGCTCACTTAAGAAGTCCCTCTCCCTCTTTTTTTATCAGAGGATGCAGCCTTGGATGAGTCCTCACCCTGTCTTCCACATGCTCCTGCCTCCTTATAAAGAAGTGGTGACATCCCCCCCAAGAGCAAAGCCAGTTTCCCAGCAGCACAGCATTTTCTGCCCAGGGATTTTTTTTAAGCCAGGCGATGACGCTTGAAAAAGGATTGCAAAATGTCTTCTCCAAGAGCTCAGATTTGCTGTTTAACAGCACCCAAGTTTTGTCACCACAAACACTGGAAGGAGAGGTTAGTCCAGCTGCAGGCCAAAATAAATAGGGAGCAGTGCCACTGAGAAGCTGCTCTTTAGAGCAAAAAGAGCCTGCTTCTCCAGAATATGGGAGTGTATGGGCAAGGTTTTCCAGTGGACACAGGGAAGAGCAGCTCAGCTCTCCATCCCGCTAGGAATACTCAGCAGTGGGGAGGGAGTTCCCAGGTACTCACAGCCATGCTGGGCCAGCAGACACTGCATGGAAACCTAAAATCAAGGCAAGAGCTCTGGGAGAATGGATGCTGTGAATGCACCAAGTTCAGGTACAGAGCTGGAGAAGTAATAGAAAAATTAGGACTGGGGCTTGAAAAGGTCATGTGCATCAATGGAAGCAAACTCTGGCCAGGGAGCACAGTCACTCTGCAGGAATAATACTCAGCCTCTTTTGAAACCTAATTTCCAGCCCCAAAGCACTATCCAAGCACAGCCACTTATTCCCTGCTGCCATCTCCTTGGAACAGGCAGGAGGGATGGGATCCACCTGCTGGGGTGATGGACCAGGAGCCTGGGGTGCTGCAGGGCTATGCCCGCAGCCCCAGCTCCTTCCAGCTGCCTGCAGCCCACAGCAGCTCCCTCTCCCCAGCAGCAGCTCCCACGGCTCAGATAAGGTTTTGCAAACAGCAGTCCTGCCAGCTGATAAGGAGGTAAGGAGCACAAGGAGCTTCTGGAGCACAGCATCCTCACCAGTTCCTCCAGCCCCTCCTGGGAACCTCAGCAGTCAAATGACGCTCTCAGAGCTGAGAGGTGCCAACCGTGCCCAAGCCAAACCCACGATGCTGGGTGCTGCGCACAGCCGATTCCCACGTCTTTGGAAGAAATTCCTAAAATAATGCTAAGAAAGCTCTAATCCACCTGTCAAACCCCCCCAGGTGCTGATGCCAGAGCAGTTGTGTCACAGGCTGTAAATCACTTTGCACAGTACTACGTGCTTGTGAGGAATCCCATCCCCACTGGGGATGGAAATTATCAGGAATGAGCCTCTCCACCTGCAGCTCCAGCACCTGCTGTCCATAACAGTGGGAGGAGGTAGGTTGAATTCCCAGATGCTGCACAGCAGAGAGCTGGGGCTGCTTTTGGGGCTCCTCCTATCCCCAAACTGATGCACAGAAATTCAGTGTGAGGGAAGATCACAGAATTGTGGAAGCATTACAGTTGGAAAAACCTCCAAGAACATCAGATCCAACCACTAAGCCAGGACAACCAGGTCCACCATTAAATCATGTCCCCAAGAGCCATATCTACACATTTTTCAAACACTTCCAGGGATGGTGATTCCATCACTTCCCTGAGCAGTCTGTTCCAATGCCTGGTTGCTTCTACCACCAAACTGGGGAGGCCTGGCCAGCTGATCATCCCTATCCGGGGGCCTGGCACAGGATTTCCCACCTGGGAAACAGACACCCTAGTGTCTGACCCAGCCCATACTTGGGGTCACTCACAGCCCTATTTGTGATTCCCCCCACACCAGCCAGTCCAGAGGCGTGGCAGCATCCCCACACTAGTCCTCATAGCTAAGTGTCCTTCCTGAGGAATCCCAGAGATCCAGTGATAAGAGGCCAGCCCAGCTTGGGGCAGCTAAGCTCCCAAATTTGCAAGGCAGGCAGATAAACAGAAAGGTTATCTCCATGCCAGGACAGCCTTCGGAGCAAACATTCCCCAGGAGCCATCACAAAGGCGGGCTGGCAGAACAGGCCCTGCAGTCCTTGGACATTGAACCAAGGGAAGGGGGGGCGGAATTAAAAAAGAAAAGGAGGAAAAAAAACCACGCCAACCTGCTGAATTCCTTTAAAACCCGATCCGCAGCCTGCCTTTGGGAGGCGGCCAACTCAGCTGGGTGAGACGAGCACCACCCTGCCGGTGGTGACCGGCGCCGGCTGCGGCTGCACTGCCCCGGCACTCGTCCCCTCTGCACGCCCTGGCAAACCTCCTGGGGGCCCCCAGCGTGGCTGCTCAAAGCTGGGGCATGCACCTGCAGCTCAGCAGAGGGTCCTGGCCAGCCCTGAGTGCCCAAGGATGCTGATGGAGAGAAGGTGGGAAGGGCACGGATAACTCTTGAGTACCCACTATTAAAGCAGCTCCCAACCCTCCAGCTTGGCTCGTCCGCACTGGACAGTCTCCAGGGACCAAAAATAGCCAATTCAGGATTTCACATGGGAACGATGTTCCCATCTCTGCAGCTCTCCACGGGGAGCTTTGTTCCTGCAGTCCCTGGGGAGGCACCCATGCCATGGAAAGCAGCATCATAAATGCAGTGCAGGGCACTTGGAGAACTTCTCCCAGTGCTCCCAGACGTGCTCTGGGAGTGCCGGGCATCCCCACTGCCCCAGCCAGCCTCCTTCCCTCCACAGCTGATCCTGCTGCCCACGGAGCAGTGCCAGAGCTGTTGTTCCTAGATAACACAAACCCTTGCTCCACTGAATAATCCACTGATTTCACGGCTGACTTGCAGCTCACCTGTACCTGGGGATACCACTAACAGAAACATCGTGCCCAGCCTGCGACAGCAGAGAGAGACGCAAATGATGCTTCACACC
Organism: Sialia sialis; assembly: GCA_009812075.1. Classification (NCBI taxonomy): domain Eukaryota; kingdom Metazoa; phylum Chordata; class Aves; order Passeriformes; family Turdidae; genus Sialia; species Sialia sialis. The sequence goes on from VRYO01002326.1 coordinate 251,823, forward strand.
AAGCTGGCACAAGTCAAAGACAGCCAGACCAGTATCCAGAGAAAATCCACTCTACCCTGGTTTTTGGATTGTCACTTGCAGCTCAGCTGCTTTGGCAGTTGGGGTTCCTGGGATCCAAGTAGGGGCTCCCTGTGTCAGCCGTGGCTGTTCCCGCCTCCACCGGCTGCGAGGGGAGGAGGGCTTTCATCCCGCCTGGCAGCCGGCAGGAAGCTTCCCTGTCGGGGAGGTAAAGTTCACCAGAAACACAGGCAGTGGGAGAACCGGCTCGTGTGCCTCGTGGGGAAAGAAGGGCTGGATAGCTGAGTCAGCACTGAATTCCCCTCTCCCGGCGCACCAGCAGCTTGAGAATTGGCATGTTACAGGGAGCCCCGAAGGCAGGGAAAAGCCCAGAAGGGTGTGGGAGGTGTTGCAACTCCAGGGCACATGCTCGAGGCTCCCGACCGCTCACAACATTTCCAAAGACCTGCAGCCCTAGGGAGTACTCGTGAGGAAACCGCTAACGCATGGAGCACGGCCACTTTGGGGCAACGCCATCCCGCCTGTCCCACAGCCAGCATGGACCTGACCAACCGCTCTCCTCCCGGAGAACTGCAGCCAGGGATTTCCCCAGCATGACTGGCCGCTGATGGGACGCAGCACACGGGATCTCCCGGGCTCAGCAGCCACGAGGGATGTGGCCGTTGAAGGGGGATCAGCCCCAGCTTCGGGAATCACGACTGGGCGCAGCATTTGGCCCGAGGGAAGACTCCAGCCCCCATTCCTGCTGAGGAGAGCCTCCCAGGGAATGGGGGGGCTTCAGGACAGGGCGGAGGTATGGGACCCTGAGCACAACAGGGACCTCCCCGCCCCCACCTCCGCCCCAAGCATCCCGCAGCATCCCGCGCACGTTACCCGGCTCCTGGGAAGCGGCGGGGACCAGCAGGACAAAGAGTCCGAGTAGCAGCCGCGGCGCGGGGCACCTGCAGGAAGGGAAGGGGAGAGAGAGGTCACCCACCCTCCTAACGAACGCAGGACGCGCCCCGACCCCCAGCCCCATCCGAGGTCACAGCGGGCACTCCCAGCCCCGGCGACTCCAGGGTCCCGGTGCCCCCCAGCCCCGGCGAACCTCGTGTCCCGGCGCACCGGGCTTCCCGCGCTGCTCGAGCCCTCCACCCCGGCGGTATCCCGGTCCTGGTGCCCACCTTGCCCGATGTCCCCGCGGTACCGGTGCACCTGGGACCCCTGCCCCACAGGGGCATACTCTCTCCCCGGCGCTCCCTCCCTCGTCCTGTCCCAGGGTCCCGGTGGCTCCGGCGCCGCCTCTCCACAGCGGCTCCGTGCTTCCCGCACTACCTGTGGCCCCCCATCCCCGGTGGCTCCAGGGGCCCGGTGGCCCCGCAGCCCCGGCGCTCACCCCGTGCGCATGGTGCCCGCTCGGTGCCGGCGGCTCGGCTCGGCTCGGCTCGGCTCAGCTCGGCTCGGAGCGACGGGATCGGCACGGCCCGGGGGGCGGGGAGGGGAGGGGCGGCAGGGCCGGCCCGCCCCGGGCGGGTGAGCCGGTGCCGGGGCTCAGCCCGCCCCCAGCCCCCGGGACCGGGGCCCTCACGGCCGTCTCCTGAGAGGGTCGGGGGCACTCCCCAGGGATGCCTGAGCGGGAGACGCACAGCTCTGCTCCCCGAGGAGCATGCTTCCCAAGGAGCATCCCTCCTCGAGGAGCATACCGCCTCTGCCCGGGGCGCCAGGGAGCACCCTCACCCCCAAAGGGCACCCACCGCCCGCAGGACCTGCCCTGGCACCTCCTGCTCCACCAAGCCCTGGGCTTCGGCTCGCAGGCCAGGTCTAGTCTTGAAGGAGGGAGTGAATCAGCGAGCTGAGCTCATTCCCTTTCCTGGCACTTATCCTAGCCCCAGGGCACGGCTGAGCGCACCCAGCCTGGCGCCCGCTGTTCTCCTTTCCCGGCCCTTCAGTCGTCCTCACGGTGTGTGTGGGGCTCGGGAACTCCACGGTCCTGCCTACTTCATAGGTCCGTGAACTCAGCCTAGCCCGGCAGGGTCCTACACACCCTCCTGGGGCAGCTCTGGCTGCGGGCTGCAATGCCAGAGCCAGGGCAGCAGTGCCCCGAACCTCACCCTGCCCGTTCCGGGAAAGGGGTTAAATTAAAGCTGGGGCTGCTGCCCACGTTCACTCCTCCCCATACCCCAGCTTTCATCTACCTCCAGCCCCAGGATTATCCTAGCAGGATAATCCCCACAAAACCTGCTGCCACACCTTGCTTTGTCTTCCGCAGCGTTTTAGTGCCCCGCGGCAGCAAAAAGCTTCTGAAATCCAAACCCTGGAAGCTTCGACGAGATGTAGAAGTGATTCACTAATGATGGCAGAGGCGTGTTTAGTCTAAGGCAGGGTTTGGATGTAGCAGGATAAACCACGACATCCAGCTGTTCAGCTCTGCACTTGCACAGGGGCATGCTAGCACTCCCCGAATTTTGGCTGTAAATCTTTAAACGGCACCAACCCCTCAGCACAGCCCTAGTCTGGGGGCCATGAGTACACACTGAAGGTGCCTCTTGTTTGGCTGCAGAATGTTTTCATGTGGTCAGGACTCTTAAATTTATGCTTTCTCAGCTGGATGCTGAGTGATTTACCAGCCCTTTTTTCTCCTGCAGCTGGATTCCTTCCATCCAGGTAGAAGTTGGAGTACCTGAGCTGCACAAAAGGCAACACGTGGCAGCCCAGAATCACTGGGATGCCCTTTTGAGAAGGGATTTTGGAGGGGTGGATGGGCTGCAGGGCCTGGTCTGCGTGGAGCAAGGGGGAGGAGAGTCCTGGGGCAAGGATGGTGCTTGGGAAAAAAGTCTTGAAAATGGAGAAGGATCCTGCCTGATAGCAGAGGCCTGTTCAAAGTGACCTGGCTTTATACAGGCTGGACCAGAGCAGGTGGATAAGTACTCTGCTGGGGTGGGAGAGTCTGTGGGCAGCTCTGGGAAGGCTGCTTGGGCTCCATGGGGGAATTCTGGCCCTTTCAACATTATCAGCACTGCTGAGGCCAGGAGGTGCAAACACCCGGGGCTACACTGCCCAAACCTTCCCACACATGGCGCACAGCGATGTTATCGCTGCTGCAGGTGAACGTGGAGCTGGATTACATCCTGCACTTCCTCCTCACTGCACCTCCAGACTCTGCCTGGCCTGACCATGCTTCTTGAAGTGCATCAGCTTTTGCCATCCTCCTGCCTCGCCTGTGTCTCAGCCCTGGGGCTGTCCCCACTGCCACAGTGGGGCCGTGGTCCCCCCCAGCAGACCTTCATGCAAAGCCTGCCTGACACTAGGGCAGTTTCCCATTATAAAATCTCCTCCTGCTGAGCTTTAAAGTCCAAGAGCCACGAGAACAGATAATGAGGCTCATCTTTTCCCAAGCAAACAAACACTGCCCGCAGCGGGAGGGGGGACACCCACGCTGCCAGTGGAGGCAGCTCTTTCGAAAGCCAAATGGAAACCAGCGGTACTCCGATGGTGGCTCTGCAGCTCGCAGCCCAGACTTCCCAATCCCCAGCCAAAAAGGCTCTCCTACCCCGCAGGCTCCCAGCTCCAGCAAAGCTTTGGCATTTTTCATCTCTGCCTGGCTCCTCCAGCGCCCTGCTGTTCCCCCACCCCTGCGCCTGGCTCCCACCTGCATCCCGCGGCCGCTGGTCCCACGCTGCTGGGCGGCTCCCGGCAGGGCCACCCCGGTGCGGGGACAGAGGGGTTGCCCCAGCTCCCAGGACACAGCCTCTGCCAGCTCAGCGGCCGCGACAACACTGCCGCCAAAAAATGTCACCCTGGCAACCCTGTGGGACACTGGCCTGTTTTCCCTCCTTCGGGCGGAGAGGAGGGGTTGTAAATTCCGTCTGCTGCAGCCCAAGCGCGTCCCTGGCAGTGGCTCCGGGACTGGCCCGCATGGCCAGGGCCTGTGTCCCCCTCGGGCTCGGCTGGCCCGAGGAGCCGTAACTCGGGGCCGTGGGAGTGGTTGGGTGCCAGCGGGCACTGCGAGCTGTCACCAGGGCCCAGAAACGCAGCTTGTGCACGACTGCCTTTGGAGGTTTCTCTGGCCTGCTTAGTCTCGCTGCCACCACGCCGAGTAAGGAGGCTGGGGGAGCCGTGGGGAACAAAGGAATTGGGTCAGGGGGGCAAAAAAGGACAAGAAGGCGGAGGACAATATTTGGCGAGTATCCCTGCAGAAAAACAAAGGCTGAAGCAGACAGAGGGAGCAGAAAACCACCGCCAGGCAGGGCTGTCCCATCTGGGCCAGTCCCCAAGGGAAGGCTGTGGCTGGTGCTGCCACTTTGATGTGCCATTTGTCCGTGTTAAAGCCACTTCCTCCTGGGGCAGCCTCGAGGTGTGAGTGCTCGGCACCACTAGGAGCAGCTAGTTTTGCGTCTTGCTGCCACATCTGTTGCTCTGGCTCAGAAGTTTGTGTCTGCTGATGGCCCAGGACCTGGCAGGATGTCCTCAGGAAAGGGCAGCATCATGCCCTGCCTTCAGCTGACACCTCTGGCGAGGATGTGGGGAGGGATGACATGAAAACCATCTCTCCTTTCCAGAGGTGAATAACGCACAGCCACAAAGGTGGGCGTTTGGGAAGGACCTGGGCAGTACAGGCAGCGAGTGGGAATAACTGGAAATCCAGATAATCCCTCAAAGTAGAAAGCTGGCAGGCACAAGGGCTTGGCTGAGTCTGGAGCACGTTACCTGCCCATGTAGGCGGGGGATGAGCTCAGCCAGGCCAGTTTGCTGGGCCTGGGAGTGGGGCAGCACCACGCCTGGCCCCGGCAGCCAGAGCTGGTGGATGTGTTAGCGATGGGCTGCAGAGAGCACGAGGTGTTCCCGGGGCGGCTGGAGACCTGGCCGGCAGCAGAAATGCTGCGGAATCTGGAGCCCAGCCTCACCCCACCCATGAGTAAGAAGAGGATGGGATGGGAACTCGCAGATTGCTGAGGCTCAGCAGGGAGGTGAGCGGGACCGGGGAACCACCATACCATTACTGCCTGGCAATGCAGCAGGGGCAGGACAAGTTCCAGGTGGCACAGTCCACAGCCCTGAACCCTGCACACAGAGCTGCTGGGCAGACGACCTCAGCCCTGGCCACATCCGGCAGCCGCTGCAGTGGAGAGCTCCCATCTGGCAGAATCCTGACGTGACAGAGCTGGCCTGGCATGCTCCCAAGCTGGACATTGTCAATGAAATTGCTGAAAGAGAAGGGCAAGTGAGAGCTCTGCGGAGCCAGAAGGGACACAGCCACTCACTCAGCAGAGGGACAGCTGGGAGCTCACCCCTACGCACAGTGACCTCCTCCCCGGGGAGGGGTGAGGGGGGATAAGGGAGGGCCCCCCTTCCTCTCCCAGAGCTGGAGAGCCCCGTGTGGTGTCGGCAGGGACACAGCCAGCCCCAGCTCCCCGGTTCACACGCATCTTTCCTGCCCTCTGCTCGTACCTCTGGGCAGCGCCTGCTCCCTCCCACTCAGCCTTCACAGCGGAGGGCACCTGGGATGTCCGGGCAGCCCCCGCTCCCTCTCGACTTTCTGCGTGACTCATCCACTCCAGAGGAAAACCAATACTTCAGCACACATCAGAGAAAGGACCGGGAGAAGCATTCCATGGGAAAGGGGACGCGGCGGATGCTTCTCGCATGCCTCATCCCAGCGGCTCGCCCTCGGGTCCCTGCCTCTCGGCTGGCTGTGGGAAATGGCACTTGCTTCCCTTCTCGCTCTGCAGTCATGGGCCAGCACTGCAAGAGAAGGGCAGAGCTCTGCAGTCACCTCAGACCTGGGGGCACCCCCAGGTGGGGGGTGGAGGTTTGATCCCCTCAAACTTCCGAGGGATCTGCTGGAGAGGATGGAGAGACCACCCCTTTCCCACATCCCACTGCACATCCTGCCCATAACCCCCATCCTCCTGCAGGGTTGGGGATTCGCTGGGAACAAGAGCTGTTCCTCACCTCTGCCAAACTCAGGAAGGTTGGGAGAGCTCCCAAAACCTTCTATGATGCCTGAATTGCTCATGCAAGGGAGGAGTCCTCCTCCCACACTAGAACATCCCGGCTGCCAGCTCCAGCCCCTCCACATCCCTCCTATGGCCAGTGAGGGCTATCCACAGCCTCCAAGTCCTGGCTGGGATGGGTTTCCCAGGATCTCCCTCCTTTCCATGGACTATGCCCCTGCCACCTTCCTGTTTTTCCCCCAAAGTGCAGGTCAATTCAATTCAATTAAATTCAAATCATCACCGACTGCCTTCCCTGCTGGGTGTGAGCTGGGGCCAACAGCCACAAAGCAAGGAAACTCATCTGGATTCCTGCTTCCCCCCACCAGCCCTTTTCCAGAGGGACCACTTGAAAAGCAGTTCAATGTTAACTGTAGGAAAAGAACATGTTCCTCCTCCTTTCTGCATTGCCAGAGAGGTGGTTGCTCAAGAGAGAGTTTTGAAATCCAGCCAGGCAAGACAAAGAGCTCCAGGAGGGAGTAACAGGTCTGAGCTCAGGCTGTCACTTGGGGGACAGCCCTGAAAGCACTCCTATCACCTTGACAGGCACAGCAGTGATGTGGCTCTCTGGCCTCACAGGGGTCTGGATGTGGACAGGGCACAGGCTGCAGTGCAGGGTACGGGCTGCATGAGGTAGCAGCAGTGCTCTGGGGGTGCTGTGGGTCCTGGAACACACCCGGGCTTTCCCTGTGTTTAGGTAACACAGAGGAAACAGCCCCACAATGGAACATCCTGCAGGGTTCCTGCTGCTTCCTTGGGGATTGTCCCAGCAGCCTTGAGGCTGTCACCTCTTCTACCTCTTCTCTCCCAAGCTGCACTCAGCATGTCCTCTGCAGATGAATATTCAATTTTGACCTATCTGGAAAAAAATAAGTAATTAAAAAAAAAAAAAAAAAAAAAAAAAAAAAAATCAATGTCCTTTGCTCCAGCAAGACTCAAAATAGGAGCTGTTTCCTCCCTGGAAAAAGGAAATTCCCAGCTCCCCTCTGAGGACTGGACTGCTCCAGGCTGCTCAGCAGCTGGACACCCTCAGGTTCTGCCCCAGTTCCCTGTGCCAGGATATACACTTTTGGGGAGGGGAAGTGGGGGAGTAGCCCCAAGGAAGGGGATCCTGCGAGGATCCCCATGCTCCTGTGAGGATCCTCTTACTCCCCCAGGACAGTGTCCTCATCCTGGTGTTGGCCACTTCAAAACTGTCCAGGACATTTAGCTTGTCCCTTCAGGATAACCCCACCAGGATTTCTATCCCAATTAAAGAGCCTTTCCCACCTTGAGGGAAAAAAATGGGTGGGAGTGTGAATGCTCCCCGGGGAAAGCCCTCTTGCTGTGTCCATCTCACCCCTATACATCCTTCCCACCTTTCAGTCCCTGCAGAAGACTGAGCTGGTCACCACTGGTTTGAGCACATTTAGCAGGACAAGCCTCCAGCTTGCTCCTAGTGGTCTTGCTTCCCTATTTACATCTGACTTGATGTGTTTTTTCAGCTTTCTGGTTCTTCCAGGAGACCTTCTACTACTCAGCATCACTTTTTCTTGTACTCCCCCTTCTTTCCCATCAGCTATGTGAGGGCTTTACAGGATTGCCCTATTTGCCCTTTGCTCCACATTTTATTCCGATTCTTATTTTTTTTTCCCCTGGGATTGGTGTGGTTTGTTATTTTTGGGGGTTTTTTGGACACATTTCCTCATTTTCAGAGCAGAACCACTTTTCCTGGTGATTCTTAGACTGTTTCTGGAGGAATGGCACCATGTACTGCATTCAAAAATTTTATCCTTACATGTTATTCTCTGACACTTCAATCCAGTCTGCAAGCTGAAGCCTCCCCTTATTGAAAATCTGTGAGTAGCTGGTTTAGGCATCTGGTGTTGATGTAGGAGCACATTTGCTCTTTGCTCTGTTGTCCAGTCAAAGGAACATGGAATCATGTAATCACAGAATTCCAGAATGGTTTGGGTTGGAAGGGACATTTAAACACCATCTCATGGGCAGGGACATCTTTCACTAGACCAGGCTGCTTAGAGCCCCATCCATCCTGACCTTGAATGATTCCAGGGATGGAGCATCCACCATCTCCCTGGGCAAGCTGTGCTCCACCACTCTCACCCTAAAAAAATGCTGCCTTATATCTAATCTAAATCGACGTTCCTTTAGGCATGCACTGGCTGCTCTCCTGGCACTGCAGGAGGTTGGATTTGCCTCCCATATCTATTGCAGTTACACTGTTTACCTGCTAGCATTTTCAGAAGTGATCGTGAGGTGCATTTCCCACCTCATTCCCTCCATGCCCTCTCCCCCAGCCACCTGCTGCTGGTTTAAATCCCCTTCGATACCATAGTGAGCAGTGTCCCATGCGAGTACCTTGCATCCCAAGATGTGCCCTGAGTTGAACCACAGCTAAACATCCCCTTCCTGACTCATTGTCTCATCCCCACCCTGAGATTCCAGCTCTCCAGGTTTCCCCAAGGGTACCAGCCCTGGGAATGGTGGGGTTTTCCTGGGCCCCAGTGTCTGGATGTAGCTGCCATGTCACCTCTGATGCTGTCATGGTGTGGCACCAGCAGCCTCTGCGCTGTAGTTGGATCATCTCTCTGGAGCTGTGTGAAGCCAGGGAGCATTGGGACTTCCTTGTGGGCTCCCTTATAGCACACAAAGCCACTGTCTCCAGGCACTGCTCCCCCAGAGAGCCCGACCTGCTGCCTAACCCTGGTGACAAGCAAACTGGGCCACTTTCTCCTAGCACTTACAAGCTGCCTGTGGCTCGTCTTCACTTGCTCAGCAAACACCCCTGAACAGGTCAGCACTTCCTTCACAGCAAAACTATGCAAGGAATTTCTCTCCTAAGGCAGCTGGACCCTTTCCAAAGAAGGAGAGCTGCCAAATTCCCACCCCCAGCCCCCAGCAGCGAAACAAGGTGCAAATTTGGTCCCTGGAGGCTTTCTGTTTGATTTTACTTCTGCCCTTGCTGTCTGCTGGAGCTATGGAGGAAGGGGCCCTCTCCATTGCCCTCCCAGGCCAGGGCTGAGTGTCCCAAGGAAAGAGCTGGTTCTGTCCCAGAGAGAGCTCGAGGTGTCAACTCTCCCCAAATGCAGCAGGTGGAAACCACAGTCACAGGTCTGAGTTTGCAGATCCCTGTACCCCCCTCACGGTGGCTGCTCGGCAGGAGGCACTTTTCTGCTCCCTACGGGCTTCACAGGGTTGGGGTCTCTGGGGCAGTTGCCTCCTGTGATTTATTTATTTTTTCATCTCCAATTGCTTCTCCAGACTTCCTGCTATTACGAGCAAGGCTGTTGGTGCAGGAAGGAGACTGCTGATCTGTGCTGTGAGTTCACAATTTGTCTGCCTTCTACTCTCCCTCCCCAAGGCCTCTGCAGAAGGTGCAGTTCCCCCACCCTTGCCTGGCCCCCAGCCCCTGGCAGAAATTGGCTTTCTGGCACATCACCCCGGCAACACAGCTGGACACTCATCTGCTTCATTTCTCTGGCTACAATTCATGGATAGGAAAGTTGGGGCTTTTCTCTGCTGCCTATCTGCTAGGAAGGGCAAAGAGCATCTCCAGGGGATGAGACCTCTCTGTACACATTCACATTCCAAGTGCCAAGGACTCCTGAAAGTCAAGCGCCCAGGAGACCTTGGGCAGACAATGACCCTTATCCAAAGCTCAGTGCTCCTAGGATTTCACAGAAGCAAACGTACCAAGTGCTGGGGGTACTCTGGGCTCTGGCAGAACTTCTTCACAAGCACAGTACCTGGCTCTTTCCCCTTTCCTGAACCAGCAGGTCATCCCTAAAAAACCGTAAACTCCTGTCCACGCAGGAAAATGTTACAGGGAGCTAGCCATGACTAGCCATGGGGATGGGCACCACTACCATGCAGCTCACCTCAGCCCCCATCCTGAGGAGCAACCCCAAGCAGAGCTGTGCCCTCAAGGCCCTTATTGTTCCCCTCTCAAACCTTGGGCCACCCCAAGTGCTGGGTCCCTGAGGGGTCTTCTAGCCTCACCTGGGGTCCCCACCCACACATCCTTTAGTCACAGCCTCAGGTACCTGAGCTCAGTCCTAGCTGAGCTCCGTGGGAGGGTGTGTTTATTGATGCCTCTGTCTCCAGGTGGACCTTGCACCTGTGCAAGAGGTAGCTATCTCAGCTGCTGCTTCCTGGGAGGACCCTCACACTGCTGCGGTAGGCAGCTTGCTCTCTGTCTCCCAAAGGATGCTGAGAAGGAACTCTGGCACCTCCAACAGCACTTTCACTGGCACCCTATTTTCTGTGAGGGACCCTGCCCAGCTGGCTGCACCCTCCCTGGGGATGAGGTCGACCAGGCACCCCAGCCTCCTCTTCATCGTAAGTGCTACCCAGGGCACTGCAGTTGGACACTGGCTGCTGGGAACTGCCCTCATCCATCCTTCGGTGGGATTACCCTGCCCTCTACCGATAACCCAGCACATGGGCCTGACACAGACGGCAGCTCCTGACTGGGAGAATCCAAGGATGAGTTTCCCAGGGATCCCCACAAAGACAACCACGTTTACACAGTCTGGAGTCAGGACTGGATCCAGAGGATGCTCTGCTTGTTTGAAACCAGCCTAAGCTGTAAAATAGGAGATTTTCCCAGCAGAACACATGGCGGGGTCATTTTACCCTGCTGCCTGTGCACTATGGAGCTGCACCTGTAGTGTTGTCAGTGCTCACCTGGAGCCAACACTGAGGCACCAGCAGGGAGTGCTTGTTCATGATATAAAAGGAGGTGGGAAACTATTCATAGAAAACTTTCAGTGAATTTTAGTAAGACTGAAACGCAGGGGTCTGTCCCTGGAGAGGCACTGGCCATAAACCTGAGTTTGTTGATGGAGAGATCATGTTCATCCAAAGGAATGTGGATTGTGGAGATGCATTGTTTGGAGGATGGCCCTGCACAGACATTCCAACAATCCCAGCCTCTGCCTGAGAGCATTGTCCAAACAATCCCAAAGCTCTGGCAGCCTTGGGGCTCTGTCCATTCCCTGGGGAGCCTGGGCAGTGCCCAGCACCCCCTGGGGGAAGAATCTTTTCCTGATATCCAGCCTCAACCTCCCCTGGCACAGCTTCAGGCATTCACTTGGGTGCTGTTACTAGCCACAGAGAGTACAGATTGGAGCTGTCCCTCCGCTGCTCTTCATGAGGAGAGGATGCAGACCTTGACGAAGTTTCCCCTCAATCTCTTCTCCTCTTTCAGGGTTTTTGTCCCAAAGGGTCAGAGTGAAACCTCTACACAGACCTGTCATTCTACAGGAGAAAGAGACAAAGAAATATATCAATCAACAATAAGGACAAACAAGCAGCAAGTAATGACCAACACTAGATCTGCCTAAGTCATGGGCACAACATGAGGATGGGCTGGCCTGTGGGCAACCTCAGTGGTAGTGGATCCTTTTCATTGCTTTTGGACTCTGTTAAGGCAGAACACTCTGATTTTGGAGCTCCCATATGTCCCCCAATGGTTATGGAGGGTAAGAACTATCTAAAGACAGTAAGACATGCCAATCGTGTGTCCTAGTGGGGTCAGGAGACATCAGTGTGTCTTTTATTCCTGTAGAGCTCCTTCAGAGCTGCCCCACAGCAGCTGGGCTGGGGAAGGCCCCAGGGCACTATGTCACAGGACCCTTTGTGATGGTAGGAACATAGCTATGTGTCACAGGGCCCTTTGCAACACATCCCCATACAGCTGCTAGTGGCCACAGTGTCTAGAGGAGGCAATGGAATAGGGTGGTGCTACAGGAAGACCCTGTGCAGCCACCTTGTTCTTCATTGTCTCCAGGCTCTAACCAATTTTTTTTTTTTTGCCATGTGCCCTTAGGGACAGATCTCAGTAGGACAAAGGACCTTCCAGATGGCCTAGAGAAGAAGGAGGATGTGAACCCTGACATGACACTGACATGACACTGGCCAACACTGACATCACAGCCACTCAGAGCATGGCAAACACAAAGGATTCTGCCTCCAACATGTATTGTTTTGGGGAGAGAGTTGTTTCCCACGCAAATAAAGTAAGCAGCCTGTGGCCAGGGCTGGATCCCCCTAGGAATTGAGTGGCTCCTCAAGCTAGGTCCCCTGTGCCCCCCTCAGCCTTTGAAGATGCTGTAGTGCGAAGGGAAGGTAAATACTTCTCAGAGAAAGCTGGGGAAGTTGCTGTTCTGGCAACTCTCCAGCTCTCCCTGTGTCTTCTCCAGGTGCCAGACTTTGTGAGGAACATGCACCAGAGACTTGTATCCAATGCACCTCCAAATGACAGGATGTTAACAGACATCCTGAGGCTGACCGAGGCCCACCCCGCTGATGTCACAGTCACCCTCCTGCGCTGTGCCCCATCATGTGACAGGTACGGGAGCCACCTTCCTTGTGGCCTCAGAGGTCACTGGCCCTTAGGGCACATCACCCTGTACAGCCTGTCCAGTGTGCACTGATAGACAGAGAGTCCCATTATGCCCTCTGTTTCCCAGCTGTGGCATGTCAGCTGCCCAGCGTGCTGCCCTGCTCCCTCCCTGCTCCTCAGGGCACCATGGCTCTTCCACCTGAGCTGCCACAGCTGCCCAGGCCATGGTGCTGTGGCTGAGATCCTACTGACACACAGCTCTGGTCCCACAGAGGTGCTACAATCATGTGGAGGACAATAGCCTCATCAGGAAAGGCAGTGGAGAAAGTGCTGCCAACACTGCTCTTTGTGCTGGAGGACTGGCCATTGCACAGAGTATCCACCTCTGATGGGGAAAGAACGAGTGTCTTTGCCCTGACTGTGAGTTTCTGGAACTGGCCTTTGCTCGCCCCAAGACTGCCTCTCCAGCAGCTCTCCACCCTCCTTCCCCCACTGCATCTCCCTGCCTCAGGTGCTGGGCTGAATCCTGGCCTAGGGGCAGCTTCAGGGGCACCAGGCCCGGTGCTCCCCCTGCGTCTCCCCTGGCCTCTCCCTGCCTCACTCGGGCCCTGCTGCATGGACACCTCGGCACTGAGCACTGTCTCGGGGTGCTTTGTCCTTTGCAGGCAACCAGGGTGATTTGGGAGATTCTCCGCTTGCCCTGGTTCCCAGCATCATTTATGGAATATTCCCCCCGTCTCCTGGTGGCTCTGCTCTTCCAAGTTTTTGTCAGCACATTAGATATGCCAGAGGAGGTCAACACCTTCTGGAAGGGATGCCAGGAGCAACTCAGCCTTCCCATCAGCATCAACAGGTGCTCCATCCCATTTCTCCCATGTCCCCAGGGCAGGAGCCAGTGCTCCCAGCATGACCTGGGCTTTGTTTTGCACACAGGTTTGCAGTGCAGACCGTGAGGGCACTGTTCCGCCATCTGCGGTGTCTGGATTTACTGGTGGCAGTGGAACGCAAGCATGGCTGGGACATGCTGCTCTGTGTTGACACCCACCACCATGCCATGGGTCTGCTGGCCAGGTGAGATTCCCTCGTCCCCACTACCCTTGACATTTGGGCTCTGTGGGGTGCCCCACACAGTACCTGTGGTAATGGGCAAGAGGGCCTTGTCACTGAGGGACAGCCGAGCACACTGGAAAAGGCTGGGAAAGAAGCTGCCCAGGGGTAGCCACATCTCAAGGGGCCCAGGCCCCCTTGCAGGATGGTGGGAAAAGATGGTGTGAATTCAGTCCTGGGAGACGCTTGCCCCCGTTGGCTCAGGGTCTTAGTCCCTTTTGCTGCCTTCCAGGGAGATGCACCGTACCTCGAACCCCTTGTGTTCCTGCATTGCACTCCGCCTGCTGGGGCTGCTCAGCAGGCGGGAGTCACGCTGGGATCTGCCTGCCCTGGCATTCCTTGTGGAGGTGAGTCTGATGGCCAGCGCTGCCTCGCTGAGCTGCCTCCCAGCTCTCTGCCCTCTTGTAGCTACAGCTGCCTGGGACAGTGCCCGTGTCCTGTGCTGCTGTCTGGGCCCAGCCCTGTGCGGTTCTGGGCTCCTGCTGGCTGGGTCCCCTGTCACTGCCCTGTGCCTTTCAGGTCCTTGAGTGCCGTGACATGAGGGAATGGAGTGACAGTGCCCTGGAGATCATTTCAAGGCACTTGCAGAGCAAATCCAAAGAAAAGCGTCGCCTGGCACTCAGAGGCCTTGTGGTTCTCAGCAAGGATCCCTCGCTGGTGAGAAAGGGGAAGTGTCTGAAGCTGCACTGAGGAATGCAGTTGCTTGGGCTGGGCTGGGCTTTGGGAGCTGGGGCAGCTGCTCCCAGCTCTTCTGCCTCCCTGTTCAGCTCCCCAAGTGCTTTGGGACAGGCCTTTGGCCTCTGGGGCCCAAGGCAGCAGGGTGAGGTTGCAGTGTCAGAGAGGCATTGGTGGTGCAGCCATTCATAAACGCCTTGGACACAGCATTTGAAGAAACACTAAGTAAATTTGCTGATTATAGTAAATTGGGAGGAGTTGTTAACTCCCTTAATGGCAGAGGCCCTGTAGAGACAGATCTGAGGGCTGGGCAATCACCAACCATATGAGGTTGAACAAAGGCAAGTGGCACAGGCAGCCTGGCTGTGTGGCTAGAGCAGGGAATGAGAGACTGAAGAGCTCTGCTGTGGTAAGAGACCAGTGATGGTGAGTAGGAGTCAGCAGCTGGCAGCCAGGAGGACATCTGGTATGCATCAGGCACAGCATCACCAGCTGGGCAAGAGATGTGAATGTCCTGCTCTGCTCTGGGCTGGTGTGGCCTCTCCTCAAGTGCTGTGTGCAATATTGGGCACTGTAATGTAAAAAACCCATGAAACTATGACACATTGTCCAAAGGAGCATATGAAAATAGTGAAGGGTCTAGAGAGAAAACCATAGGAGGAGTGGCTGAGGGCACTTGACTTGTTCTGTCTGGAGGGGACTGAGGGGAGACCCCATTGTGATCTGCAGCTTCCTTGCAAGGAAGTGGAAGGGCAGCACCAATCCTGCTCTCTGGTGACCAGTGACAGCACTCAAGGGAACAGCTGGAGTTGTGTCAGGGGAGGTTTAGGTTTGATATTAGAAAAAGGTTCTTCCCCCAGAGGGTGCTGGTCACTGTCCAGGCTCCCCAGGGAATGGGCAGAGCCCCAAGGCTGCCAGAGCTGCAGGAGTGTTTGGATAATGCTCTCAGGCAGAGGCTGGGATTGTTGGAGTGTCTGCACTGGGCCAGGGGTTGGACTGGATGATCTTTATGGGTCCCTTCCAACTCAGAATATGCTTATGATTCTACCAGTTCATGGTTTCACATTGCAGCATTGTGTCTCGCACAGGCCGAAGGCATCCGGAGTCTGACACACAGCCTCATGGGCCTACTGCAGGGTGCAGATGGAGAGGTGGTTCCATTGATCCTCTCTGTATTCTTGAATGAGCTCCAGGACAGAGCCACAGTAATATGCAGTCACACTGCCCTGAAGCTGGCTGAGGTGCTCATGCCACTCTTTGACCACGTAAGGCTCTGTGACCCCAGCCACAGCCACTGGGTGCTGCCGAGACACTTTGTGCCCTGTGGATTTGCAGGCCTGTGCCCATGTGGGCCTGGAGAAACTTGCTGGTTCTTTTCCTCTTCCTTTCCAACAGGATGATACCCATGTGCCCCTGCTCTCCATTCGCCTCTTCCGAGCGGTGATGGAGCTGGTAATGGACAAAGGAAAAAAGCCTCTGAAGAAACATGTGAACCAGAGCCTTCTCCCACTCTTCTTCCACTGCCATAACCAGAACTGGGACGTGGCAGAGGTGAGGACTCGTGGGCTGCTGGTGCATCCCTGGGACGGGGCTGAGCTGCCTCCTGCTCTAGTGCCTGGCGGGCTGCAGCCTCCTCCAGGCCTTGGCACAGGGATGCAGGTCCTGTGCCCTGAACTGCGGTGCCATCTCCACATCTCTGCTGCTCTCCAGGCTTCTCGGGAAACGCTGCTTTGTGCAGCCAAGTTTCTGAAGAGGAGGCGTCTGAAGCAGGTGGTGAAGAAGGAGCAGCTGTGGAAGTTTGCCGAGTGCCTGGTAAGGACGGCCTGGAAGCGCCAGGCTCAGCCTGGAGCAGCCCCCTGAGCGCGGTGCTCACTGTGTGCGCTTGGCAGCTGTGGCCCTGACAACGGTGCACGCAGGGGCTGCACGGGCTCTTCTCCAGGCTCCTGTGGCCCCGAACCGGGTGCCCACGAAGCCCCGGCCCAGCAAGGCTGCGGGGCGAAACCGCAGCTCCCCAGGCAGTACCCGGCCCTCTGCCCCCTGCAGAGCCCGGCGCCAGCGGCTGCTGGCCGTGCCTCAGGGCTGAGCGGGCAGGGGAGGGCGCAGCCAACCGCAGGCAGAGCCCGCCCCGACTCTTCCCTGCGGCCGCT
>VRYO01002326.1:269087-311492 GCA_009812075.1 Sialia sialis
GGGAGACCCTGAGGAGACGAGGTGCTGGGAGGCCTTGAAGGGATGAGGGGCTGCGGAGGCCCTGATGGGGCAAGGCATTGGGAGGGCACAAGGGGCATGTGTGAGGGAGTGGGTGCCAGGAGGCTACAAGGGGACAGGAGGCACCTGAGGGGCCGGGGCAGTGGGAAGCCCTGAGGAATTGGGTGTCAGAGGCCATAAGCAGCTCCCAGGCAGCTGCCTTGTTCCTGACACTTGCCTGCTTTGGTGCTTCCAGAGCATCTCCCAGGCCTGCGGCAGAAGCCTTCAAGGCTGGGACACCACCCCAGCAGGAGGGTGAGGACATCCCTGAGGTGCCCAGGCTGGGCTGGCTGGGGATGGCTGGGGACAGAGGCTGGGCTGGTGGCCAGCCTGGGTCCCTGCGGCTTCCCAGGCCAAGGTGCTGTCATCAAGGCCCCCCTGACACAGAGCTCTGGGCCCCCAGAGCTGCTGCCACCATGGGGAGAGCAGCAGTGTCCCCTGAAGCAGGGCTGCTGAGTCGCTCCTGCCCAAACAGCTCTGGACCTCACAGAAAACAGCACCAGCATGTGCAGAGAAACAGCAGGACCCCAAGTGGGGGAGACTGGGCACAATTGCTTTCTCTTGACTTGCCAGCCTGAAACGAGCAGGCAGAAGAGATGAGTTTTCACTTTTTCAGCCATTACTTTAGTTAATTTCCAGTGATCTAAGACACTTTTGAGAACAGATCCTTCTGCCAGACATGACACAGTCAGTGAATTGCAGGCATACCTCAGCTGTAGCTGGAGGGGACAGGGTGGGGGAGATGGAAGCAGACATTCTGCCTAGATTTGGTTTCCTGAGACAGTGCTTAGAGTGTTGTGCTGTCACAGCTAATCAGAGGGAGATGCCATGAGTGGTTATGGTCATTCCCTTCTTTCCAAGAGGGCCGTGTGCCGTCTTCTCTTATATTCGTGTGTTAAGATTCTCCTCAGCTACAGCTGTAAGGAAGACACAGAAGCTTGGGAAAGGGTACCTAGTCTTTACAGTCTCCAAGAGGAGGGAGAAGGGCTTTGTGGAGCTTGGAGCTCTCCTCCACGTCTGTCCTGACGTAATCAGGCTCTTCCTTTTTTCAATAATTAATAGCAACAGTCATAAGGGCAATGCAAGAATAACTAAGGAAACCCAGACAAGCACATAAGACCATGCACAAACAGCAGCTCCAGGGAGCATCTTTTACTGCCTAGTGTGCTTTGCCAGGTGAGTGCAGCATTTTCCACTACAGTGCCAGCTTTCCAAAGCAACTGGTGCTCTGGGTGGCTTTGCTCTTGGCTTGCTTGAAAAGCTTTTCAAGGATGTACTTTTGAAAAGCAGAAGCAGCTTCTTCAGTGAAATGACTTGGGTTGAACATCCAAATCGCTGGTTCCTTGTTCCCTGTGGAACACACACAATCCTCCTTCCTCACCCAAAGCTTCCAGTCAGGGAGCTGCTAATCCCAAAACTGCTGTCAAGGAACTTCTCCTCATCCCTGTCAGGGCCCTGAGGGCACTAATAAACCTTGGTGGCCCTCCACTGGGATTTCTACTCAGCTCCAGCTACTGAAGCTCAGCCCTGGCTCTCCAGTGACTGAGCCATGTAGTGGGAATGCTGAGCTCTAGCTCAGCCATGGGAACATGGCTGCGAGGGTGAATTATCTAAATACATACTAGGCTTTCCTTCATCCTCTGTTCTTCCTCTGGGAAGCATCAGAAGAGCCTTTGTAGAACTTTTCCAGAGCAACATCAGGGAGATTTTGCCTATTTCCAAACACAACCCCAGAGGGGTAGGTGCTATCAAATCAGTTAATAACCCCCCCCACAGTGAAGGTGATGCCTTTGGTGAGATTTTCAGGCCAAACCACACGTGGCATTTAACCATGGAGATCTGACTACATTCCCAGGCAAGGGAGGAAACTCTGTCTCAAGGCAAAAGCTCGTGGGAAAAAATAAACCAGTATCAAACTCCTGTGCCACACTCTTAGACTCTCGCACATATTTAATGGTATATGAGAGATTATGTGGGTATACCATGGGCTGAGGTGGAACAATACATTCCTGGAGATTCTAAACACATCTAGTACAAAAATGAACTCTGGGAAAGAGTACAAGGGAATCCCAGGAAGAGCTTTGGGAACTTACATGAGGTGGGAGAAAAAAAAACACTTGTGCAGAAACAAAGGATTAAAAGCCTGTAAAGTACTTCATCTGCAATTGGGAAAATACCATGTTCAGAACACAGGACCTAGAAGATAATAAATAGGTATCTAATTCTTCATAGAAACCCAATCCAGCTTCCTCTGCAATACAAAGCACATTTTAATTAGCTGTTTTGATGAAAATGCCATCGTTTTTCCTGGAAACAACAAACACTCGAATATTCATTGCATTTGAAACACAGTTTCCTTTCTGCTTTTGTTTTTTAAAGGGAAATGTTGGCTGGCCCTACCAGTCCTGTGTATGATATACACATCTTCCAAACACTGAGAGCTAAGTGTTGGCTGCAAATCAGAATTTTCCCTGCTAAAGAGACCTCAGAATCATGGAATGGTTAGAGTTGGAACAGACCTTAGAGATCATCTGAGGTATGGCAAAAACAGACAGAATGTACCTGCCATCCCCAGAAATGTGGGGGGTTTTTTTGTTCAAACGCACCAAAACTCCTCATTCCCATGAAATCCAAGCAGCTGTCCCAAGCAACGGAGGGTAGGTTTGGATCAGGTATTAAGAAGAGATTCTTTGCTGGGAAGGTGGAGAGGCACATCCATCTTGCAGGGAAACGTGTCACTGTTGTCAACATCACCGTGTGCCAGGACAGACAGTGACAAACCCCAAACAAGCAGAACAACCAGCCTGCTGACAAGGTTATCCACAAACCCGAGTCTGCAATTGCCTCTGGCAGCAGCTTGCCCAGGGGGTTACTGCACACAGGGAGACTTGCCCATGTCACAGCTCGTTAGCTGGGTGGCTCCCAGAGGGAAGGCTGTTCCAAGCTGCTGTGCTGCTCTCTTTGATTCCAGCTGAAGCGTGTAGGTCTCTGCTTCCAGCACACAGGGGACAGGATGGAGAGGAAGTTTGTGGGATAGTTACTGGGGCTGGGCATACTCAGCCACTGCAGGAGACAGCAGGAATGTTAGGAACTGAAATCTCAGCATGCCCAAACGCAGAACAAATCATGTGGTGGTTATGTTTTCATAGATGGAAGGATCTACACAGGGACCTGCACTCCCAGGGAATGGGAAGAGCTGTCATTTTACAAAAATCCCACTCTTTCCCAAAACTACGAGCAGTTTCTTGCTAGGAGCTGGTGCCACAGGGGGAAACTGAGGGCTCTTTGTGTTGAATGAAACCCTCAGCTCCCTCCTGACAGGTTCTTGAATTTAAGGAGCAGCAGAATGGCTGTGCTCATTACAGGGCCTGCACCAAGTGACACATGATGGCAGCGAATGACAGAATCACTAAAGGTTGGAAAATCCTTGAGCACAACCATTCCCCCAGCACTACCAAGTCTGCCACTAAACCGTGTCCACAAACAGCCCCATGGCCATTCTAGGTTGCCCTCCACCTACAGGACAGTGAAGTAATTTTCTCATATTCCAATTACAGTAATTTCATGCGTATAAGGCATACTCTTTTGACTGAAATTTTGATTGAAACCTGGAAGCGCGCCTTATAGGCCGGTGCACCTTATATATGGACAAAGTTTGGAAATTTGCCAACCTGGAAGTGCAAGCCATGAGTGCCGGCAGCCAGGCCGCGTGGGAGTGGCGCCAGCAGCTGGCGCCAGGGGTGGGAGGGAGTGCCGGGGCCTGTGGCATGAGGAGGGCGCCTAGGTCTGTGTTTAAAGGCTGTGCCTCTGATCCGTGAAAACTGTTTTCAAATTGAGCACTGGCCAGTAAATTCTGTGATCTGTTACTAATTTGTTACTTTGTTGAACACAGATCTTCACTGCAAAAAAAAAGTGCGCCTTATAGGCTGGTACACCTTATATATGGACAAAGTTCAGAAAATTGCCGACAACCCAGAAGTGTGCCTTATACGCATGAAATTACTGTAACTTATGACCACTCAGCTGGATTCATGGTTTCTCAAAATTCAGACAGATGCTTTTGGTCATTAAGGATATGCTTGGAGGTCATGAAATTTGAAGTTCAGAAGGCATATGTGGTTCTCACAGTTGTGATGTTAACTCATGCACAGCCCATGGAGCAGAAAAACATGCAGACCCAAGGAGTTTTAAGACTTCCTTCTTGCTTTAGTCCCCAGCAACTTTCAGACAGGCTCTGGGAAAAATCCCAACAAAGTTCTTCATTCTTTATTTCCTTTTCCCATTTAAAAAAATTGGCTTTGGCAGCCAGTAAGATTTTGTCATTCTGAGCACTTTGCCTTCAACCTAAGCAAAGTCCCTTCCCTTCAAAGAGAAGATAAATTCAATTCCAAAACAGTCAGCCCTCCCGTTTCGACTCAAAAACCACAAATTGACTTGGCATAATTCCTTTTTCTGTCTCCAAAAATGCTCAGGGTTTGGTTTTCCAGTATTTCCATGCTGCCAAATGAGCTGTTAGCACTTGGAGAGCTGATCCTCTAGATGATGCCCACAATGCATCACACTGAGCCTCTTCCTTAGGGCAGGCCAATCTCCTTCTCCAGGGATGCCACAGGCACTTGGGCTCCCCAGCTCCATCCCAGCAGAGAGAATACCCTGAAAGCCAGACAGGATGTAGCCACCTCCTCTGTGTTTTGCCCTTTTGCAAATTGACTTGCTCTGTGCCCTCTGCTCTGCTTAATTGATCCTCTGCCCCTCTCCAGCATAAAAATTGCTCCCTTGTCTCATTCATAATGCGCTCCAAATAAAGTGTGTTTCTGCCTGAGCAAACACCCTTCGGGGGTACTTTAAACTGTCACAGTGCATAAGGCTTGCCCTGAAATCTGCGTTTTTACAGTGCTCACTCTCCACAATGGCCCCTGGAGCCACACAATCTATTTCAAGGCATGTGGAGACTTCCTAAAACAGCATGGCAAGGAAAGCAAAAAAAAAACCAGGATCTTTCCATTCACCCTTTCCCCCAAACCAGCTGGGTTTTTCTTTTCCACCCTGAAAACAAAGAAGCAAACCAAACTCCAAAGAGTGTCTGTTGATCCAGCTCTGGGTACCCACCAAAGCAAAGCACTGTCCAGTTGAAACTGGGCAAGAGTTCAAATCCTTGTGGGTATGAAAACCAGTTGCAGCTGATTCAACCCAGCCTTGCTGCTCGAGGAGCATCGCTGGGGTTATCAGGGAGCTTGAAGCCACCCAGAGCAGGCAGCCAATGTGTCCGGGAAATATGCTTCTTGTAACATATTCCAGACCCCAAGGACAGTACAGAAATACTGCTGGAGGAACAGCCAGCTCAGCTGATGAACAGAGAGGAGCTCAGATTTGAGCTTCTCTGCAGCCATCTCAGGTACTTCCAGGATACAAATCCAAACCAACACCTCCCAGCAGAGAGAGCTCCCATGTTTGTATGGGATGGTTTTAGGGAGCAAGGAACTTCTCAGCATAGGGAGGCATAGGTCTAAATGCTCCAGTTTTGTCTTTAAATCCGCTTATTATAGAAGGGGGAGAAAACCCCAAACCAAACAACCAAGCCCAAGGCCCAGAGTCCCTTCTCAGGAGCCCTGAAATGGGCAGCAAGGCACAAAAAGGGGGCAGTGTAAAGGTCTTTCTCCTGGATTGATGCTGGCAGCTTCTCACCACGCGGTCCTGCCTTGCTCAGAAGGCAGCAAAGGCAGATTTGGAGCCTGGGCTTGGCAGGATATTGCAAAAGCTGGGATCAGAGCTGCATCCCAGCTGGAGACTAAAATAACTATGAGATTACCTCCACAGGAGCACAGCCAGCATGGATAATGCTCAGCCTGTTCCTCTCCCAGCTTGCCACAGCCTTGCCTGGCCTCCCTTCCATGTTTCTTCAAAGCCTCCTTTGCTGCAGGAACTTCAGTCTTGCTGAGGGGAAAGAGGAGGCTGAGCTTGCCCTGTCTCACAGGGGCTGCTCTGCAGGCAGCCCCTAAAGGCCCCAGCTGCCCAGATCAATCCACCTTTGAGCTCCTCCACTTTGTGTGCAGAACTCCTACTGCTTGTTAGTCTGATCCCTCCCTGCCAGGCTGTGCTCTCTGCAGAGTAATCCCAGCTATTGACAGTGAAGAGGGCCAGGGTGCAAATGGGTTTTTTTCTCCCTCAAGAGCTCCCTTCCCCTTGTGTGGCCAGGCCACCATCAGCCTGGGCTGGGATTTTTAATACTGAAGATATTTCAAACTCAAGCCAAGGGGGTTTCTGGCATGAAATATCCTGTGAGGAGGCAGCAAACTCCGAGTTGCAAACTGTTCTTGGGCAAGCTTGAAAAAGACATTTCCTCGTCTGGAGAGCCAAACCCACCAGAGATGGCTGCAACAGCTGGGGTTGGAACCCAGCACCAGTACAGAGCACTGTTAAAGGTAGATGTGGCACTCAGTCCACCTGTTTACCTTGGAAATCTTCCTAGATGCATTTGAGGGTTCAGCAACCACTTGAGGGTTTAGCAGCCACAGCTGGCCAGGGAAAGGGGAATTAAGGACTGGGAAGGATGGCGAAATTTAAAGCAGAGATAGGACATCATGACACCAAACAGCCCTGGAACACTCCTCTACTCCATGGAAAGACATCTGGGATACATCAGCAATGTAACAACAATGGTACATCTGTTAGCAAGGGCAGCAGTCCTCACAGCTGCAGAGCAACAGTCCTCATGTCAGGGGTAGGGATATGTCAGCAGAATATATCAGATATGTGAGCAGAAGGTAAGGAATATAAAATAAAAACCTTTCTAAACCCATCAAGGTAACTGAAGTAAGTTTCAGTGTAAAATAATTAAATGGGATTTAAAACCATTTCTTTTAGAGCCTTCCAGTGCTGAAAAGGGCTGGAGAAGCTGGCAGCTTTGGAGGGGACTGGGGACATCCTTCCCAGGGTCTTGGAGTGCTCTGACTGGAAGGGACCTCTGAAGAACAGCAAATCCAAGCCTTACTGAAGTGGGTTCACCTACAGCTGGGTGCACAGGACCATGCCCAGGTGGGGTTTGAGCACTGTCACAGAAGGAGATCTTAGAACCCCTTCCAGAGCCTAAAGAGGCTCCAGGAGAGCTGGAGAGGGACTGGAGACAAGGGATAGGGGGACATGATACAGGGAATGGCTTCCCACTGCCAGAGGGCAGGGATGGATGGGATATTGGGAAGGAAATTTCCCTGTGAGGGTGGGCAGGTCCTGGCACAGGGCACCCAGAGAAGCTGTGGCTGCCCCTGGATCCTTGGATATGTTCAAGGCCAGGTTGGACACTGGGGCTTGGAGCAGCCTGGGATAGTGGAAGGTACTCCTGTCCATGGCAGGGTGGGGGGAACAGGATGAGCCTTAGGGTTCCAACTGAAACCATTCTGTGATTCTGAGATTTCACATGAGATTTGACATTATCTTTTGAGCCACACACATTTATTGAACAATACAGAAAGTGTCAGCCCATTCATATAGAACTCTCCTAGGTCCAGAAAATAACAGTGGTGACAATATTTGATGATGAGGATAACACGACCACCCCTAATGCCATTTTTCCAAAGTACCTGCTAGCCATGTGCTGGTCCTTCACCCCAGGATGATGGTTAATGTGCTCCATCTTTAGATCTTTCCAGCCAAGCTTGCAAAGTCTTTGGACCTATAAAAAAAACATAACACAAATACATTTTTTCAGGTAGAAGACTGCTATCTAAAGTCCATTGTACTTGAAAACCATGGGCACAGAAGGTTGTGTAGTTGGCTGGCTACTGAATTCTGCAGTGGGAGTACCAATAGCGATGTTGTGAAATGCCCCCCTATTAAGAGACTTCATGATTAATCTACATTGTTTTATTTTTTTTTAAATTATTTAAACCAAGTTGGAACATGTCTCAGCTGTTCTCCAGGAACATGCTGGTTAACTCTA
Source organism: Sialia sialis (assembly GCA_009812075.1). Lineage (NCBI taxonomy): Eukaryota > Metazoa > Chordata > Aves > Passeriformes > Turdidae > Sialia > Sialia sialis. The sequence goes on from VRYO01002326.1 coordinate 277,081, forward strand.
CACCTGCTGTCCCAAGTATCCCCAGCCAGGCTGCAGCACCAGCCCATGGCTCTCCTGTAGGCCACAGCAGGAGCTCAGCATGGCTCTGGCACTGAGCAGCAACCAGCAAACAAGGGCTGTGTGTGAACAAACACCACCTCCCCACATGCTCCTTCATCTCTATTTAATGCAGGAGCCATCACAGCATGTTCTGCTCTACTGCCCACGGCTCCTTCCCCCATCTATAATGGATGGTGCAAGTAGGTGGTGTGGATAAACACCAGGCTGAGCTTCTGGAGAAATATTTACCTTGCTCTCTGCTGCCCTGGGGCCCAGGGAGACATCCTGGCCTCTGTGATGGCAGCTGGGAACTGGTGCTTCCAGCCTCACACTAACAGCCAGTATCAGATGTCACCTGTCCCAGCTGGCTCAAGGCAGGAGCCGTCTTTTGCTGCAGGCTGTGTCCTTATCCTGGCTGCCATTTGGGAACACAATAGGCAGGAAGAGAAAGGGAAAAGAGGCAAACAGTAAACGTCCCCTGCTCTCCTCCTCCTGCTCCCCCTTGTGTGCATCTTAGCCTGCTGAAGGGAGCACCACAGTTCTTTCTGTCCCTTCCTGCATGGAGCTGAGCCTACAGCTAGACAAACATCCCTAAACCCAAGCACAAGGTGGGATTCTTGGAGCTGTCCTGTGCAGGGCCAGGACTTCAGTGATCCTTCTAACTCAGGCTATTCTATGATTCAGTATCTCTCCAAACTCTTTCCTCACACCTTCCTTGGCCTCATCCAGCTCTCAGGGATTGATGCGCCCCATGGGAGCACAATCCCTAAGCCAAGGATTGTGGGTACATGTCCCATCTGGGGTGCCAGAAGTGATGCCTGGAAAGGCTAATCTGGAACAGAGACTAGATAGAGCAAAAGCAATAAAATAGGTGTTTATTGAAAGTCTACACTTTGGGCAGTGCAAGAGCCCAGCTGGGGCTACCCAAATAAAATCCAAGATGAATCCTGGTCACGAGTCTTGACACTTCTATAAGTTTTGGTTCATCTACATATTGGAGTCAATTATCCAATCACAGCTCCAGGGTAATAAGTCTCAGCCCCCTAGTGTGCCCCCTTTCCTTCGCCCTTATGTATGCTTTTTGGGTACCAGTTGTCCTTGATTCTCTAACTAGAAAGGGATTGTTTGTCTAACTACCCTGTGAACTTACTAACACCTAATATAAAGTTTCAGAGAGACACACTAAGCAGCAGAGATTCTGGAAAAATATAAAAGCTTAAACCCAAGGCATCACTCCCTCCAGATGTGCAAACCACAGCTCAACACAGCTGCTCAACTCCTCTTTCTTACCACCACAGCTCAGGGCAGGCTGCAGATGCTGGGGTAATAATAGTCACCTCCCTTGCTCCAGCCAGGCTCCCTGGGCCAGCCCAGTGTGTCAAGAATCTATGCCACAAGGCCCAGGGAGGACAGGCAGCAGCTGGCATGAGGATGGGCAGGAATTATGGATGTGCTGGCCTGCTTTGGGAGCAGAGGGCACCTCCCTCCACAGAAACGATGGCTTGCACTCCACAGGCCTCACAGACACAGTGCTGGACAAACCCACGCTGTGCTCACTAAAACACAGTGCCCTGGAGACACAGCCAGCAGGGCTGCAGTCTTCCGCAGGTCACCGGGCTGCACAGAAGCTCATGGTGCTGTGGGGATGCATGGCAAAGAAGAGGAGAAATCCATCAAGGCAGCTGGTCACAGAATGGTTGCCCACACACACAGGACCTGGCTCAAGGAAGAAGTTTGGCAGTAGTCAGGTTGTGCTCAGCACCTGGGACTCAGCGGGAAGTCACCGAGCTGCAGACCCAGGGATGCTCTGGTGCTGTCCCTCCATCCCCCTTCAGCACAGGTGGTGCTGCCCAGAACAAACTCCTCTGAAGGAACGGAGAGGAAAAAGCAGAGTAGGGCACAGAAGCCATAAAAGCTCCAACACTCCCAGCACATCTCCATCAAAAATTCAGAAACATTCCAAAACTGTCTTGTTTTGCTAAGGAAAAGCAGGTGCAGGTAGTGGTGGGAATGTTGGAAAACTCAGCATTTAGAGAAAACAAACCTGTGTTTTTTCTAATTTCCGAATTGAAAAACTACAGTGCAGGGGAAAAAAATCATTTGTCTGAAAAGGCATTTTCTATTACATAGTAGGACCTATATATAGACACTTTATATAAATACATGTACTTTATGCTTCAATATATCTATATGCAACTTTATATACACATTATACATATTATTATATGAATATTGTACGTGGCTTTTTATACACTCACCCTTCTCTGTCACATTTCCCAGTTCCTTTCAAACATCCATGGCAGGAGCTGGCAGATGGACTGTGTGCATCCCAAAGGTTCCAAGTGCTCCTCAGGATCCCTTCCAAACCAACTCCTTGTGTCCCAGGGCTCCAATGCTGTAAGCCAGCAAACCCTGACATACTCCAGATTGGGAAGAGACACAACCAGCAAGGGAAAGATCAGGGAGAAGCTCCAAAGCCATTTATTGAAACAAAACCAATAGGAATTAACACAAAGCCAAAGCTGGGCAAGGAGGAGGAGGGATGAGCTTTGTCAGGTTTCTTAAAGGATCACTGTGTTTCTGATCTTTTAAACAACCTCTTCATCCCATTCCACAGGATGTTGCTTTGGGATGGTAAGAGGTTGTTTCTTCCTTCTACTCGAGTGGCATAAAAATAAATCTGTCAAGTCATATTATACACACATATGGGCTGTGGGGTTTCTTTCTGTGGGAAAATATCACTCTCTCAGTACTTATGAGTAAGTAGCATTATCTTACTGGAATTTCTGGTTTTTAACTGGAAACTTTGAGACTTGAAGGCTGAGGGTACCTGAGAGGCCCAGCACCCAGAGAGGACCAGTTTAGCAGCCAATCTGGGCATGTCTTGTACAGTATAGCAAGGCCCAGGAGCTCTAACCTGGATCCCAAACAGTGGGAACACCTGGGACGTGGAAAGCTGGGCTGGGGAAGGACCCAAGCAACACAAGAACACTGTACAAGGCTCATTTTCCTTATAAAACAGACAACATCTGTACAATGTGGCCATAGCCAGCTGACTGGAATGGCAGAAAACTTAATACCAGAGGTAAAAACTTCTTTCTTTAGGACAGGGTTTCATGAGGTTTGTATCCATGCTGGATCATGCATATAAATATGAAGCTTTGGTTGCACTCATGGGCTGACTTGCAATCACAGCTCAGCTTGCTCCAGTGCCCTGGGAAATCCGTCCTCTAGCCCTGCTACTGTCCCTCTCCAGGCCAGGGACACCAACATGGGAAACAGCACAGGGAGCATGATGGTGGGAAGTTGAGAAAAGGGCAAAAACCCCTAGGTGAGCCAACATCAATAGCACTGGCAGGATGTGCACAGCAGTGGGGAATGTTTGTTATATACAGCTTGAAGGCAGCTCCTTCTTCAGGGAACAGTCCGGCTTCATCCACCCCTCTCTCTCCTAGAGACTAAAGTCCTCCCTGGAGATGTGAGGTGGTAGCACTTCTGCCTGGCGCTGAGGCTGGCAGGGCAGTGCCATGCTTCGCCCCAGCACTGGGTAGTCTTGGGGCAATCCAATGGGAGAACTGGGCAAAGCACAGGTGCTGTGGGGCTAGGAGAGAGACAGAGAACAGTGGTGAGGCACTCGGCAGGGGGTTATCAGCCTGTGGCTGGGCAGATTCCCTGCACAGAAAACACTGATCCCCAGAGCAAGGCTTTACCTTACGCCTACCCTCCTGGCTCAGTGCAGAGGCGTGTGTCCCATAGGAATTCAGAGTCTCCAAAGGGCTGCTGATGCTCCCAATGTGCCCTGCAGCTGTGCTGGGGAAAGGGTGCTGGGGCACAGAAGGAACGGGGCTCAGCTGCTTTTCAGGAATAAGTCTGTAAGAAGGGGTAAAAAAACTGGGGTGTGGAGCCATCTCCTCCCAGGTGTCCCCACTGCCAGCAGCTTCCATGCTGCATAATCCCTTCAGGTTGAAGTGCTCTGGGGACATACCCAAACAGCCCTTGGGCTGGGACATCACCTCTTGGCCAAGGCCATGAACACCAGGCTGAGCTGGAGACCCCAGTATTGGGCAAGCATAGTCCTGCCATAGGCTGGGGTGTGGAGAAGAGTTGGGGCTGTGGCCACACACTCCATTCATCAGCAGGTGATGGTGTTTCAGTTGGTCCTGGCACTGGCTGGGCAGGGAGGACTGGTGGGCATCCTCCTGGAGGAGCTGCATGGCTGGCAAGTCTCCCTGTAGCTGCTGGGCTGCAGGTGACTCCTGTGGGCAAGGGGCTCTTGGTGCTGAGCTGGGGGCCCTGTCCCATGGGGTGCCTTGCCCTGGGTGGAAGAAGTGGAGCATAGTCTCTTCCCCAGCTGGTCTCCACTGGGAGCCGCTGGATGGTTCTTCCTGCTTAGCCAGCTCCAGGAGCAGCTCTGGCACAGCACCAAGGGGCTGCTCCCACAACAGGATGGGGGGCTGGCCCAGAGCAGTGCTGGGCTGACCCGCATGCTGTGCCAAATGGCACCTTGAGTCCTTGTTCTCTGTGTGGCACAGAGCAGTGCCTCCCTGTCGGCTGGGGGATGTGCCTGTCAGGGAATAGACCTGCTGCCCTCCCTCATGCTCGACCACTGGATGGCTGGGGACGTAGGAGAGAATCTGCTTGCTGGTCAGGCTGTTGTTCAGGGATGGGGACTGCTCTGGGTCCATATTGACCATCACCATTTTCTCATCCAGCAGCACGAGCTCCAGGTCGTCAGCATTCAAACCCAGGCCATCCAAAGCACTGAAGAGCTCATTGGAACAGCTCTCATCACTCTTAATTGAGAGCGAGTTCATGGTGGCCAAGAGAGGGTCCTCCTGCTGCAAATCCAGCAACTTCTCTTGGAGGCTGTTGCCACTCAAAGAAGCTGGAGCTGTGCCCATACTCCAGGCACCCACTCCTGCACCTGGCAAGGACACACCCCCAAGCTGGAAAGTGCTGCTGAAGGAAGGGTTCAGGGTGAGAGGTGGGTGGGAGGCATACACTGCCTTATCCTGTCCCATCACAGTGCCCAGCAGGGACCTGGGGTCAATGCCATTCTTCTGGGAGTGCTCTACATGGCTGCAGGAGGGCTTCTTGGACTTGCAGGGCTTTCCTTTGCCCTGGAAAAGGTCAGGGAAGCCTGGGAGAGGGTGAGTGCTTTGGTATAGAAGCGCCTCTCCCGTAGTAAAGGTAAAAGGAAGATGCATGGACCGCTTCCGAAGGTGCTCTCCTCCTTCTTCATCTCTGCAGGGCAGGAAGAGGACACTGTGGCTAACACATGCACAAACCTACCCCACAAGTGCTTCTGCAATGGGCAATTGTGATCCCTGCAAGCCAAAGCCCCTTTGCTACAGCCAGCATGCATTCACACAAATACATGCACACACAAAAACCAAACATCACCTCGGCTGAGTGACAGCTTTGCAGATGGGCATGTGGCTGAACAGCACCAAGCCCAGAATCCCACAGGTGCTCCTTTAAAAGGCACAAGCAGCAGCAACAAATGAAACATCCTGCCCTGCTCAGGACATCCCAGAGCCTGGGAAAAAGCCAGACTGTGCCCATGCCAGCCCCAGCACGTACACGAGGGGTCTCTGTGTGACCACGATGTACTCAGGTTTGCCATTCTTGTAGACGAGCCGTGCATTGGCCTGCACCCACTTCCAGCAGTTGGCCTTGGTCAGCAGCCGGAACACCGTGAGGCCACTCTCCCCCGTCCTCATCACTGTCGGGAGGAAGCATGAGGGCTGTCACCATGGCACACTGCCCTTGCCAGCTGAAAACAGCGGCAGCACAGCTGGCTTGCACAGGGGACACCATCCAGCTGAATGAACATCCCTTGCTGCACTCCTCCCCAAGCTTCCTGCAGTAACAGGAGCAGCATAGCAAAGCACCCTGTGGGGAAAGAGCCACTAGGCTTGACAGAGCAGAACACAGAGTTGCCCCAGACCCAGCCCACTCATCAGCACAAATGACATGGGAGGGGGCTCTTACTCCTGACGTGGTTCTCAGCACAGTACAGTGTGTCAGCAGCATGGACAAACTGGTATCCAGTGCCACATGTCCGCAGCTCTGCCTCGGTGTAGCCCAGGACAATCTTACCCCTGGGAGAGACAGACAGCACACCCAGCTCAGAGGCAGGGCAGGATGGGGGCGGGGGGGGTGCAGGGCGGGTGGGATGTCTGGAATGGAGGCGTGGAAGCTCTGCTGCTTACTTGGCATCACACGCCAAGGGGGTGAAGTCCAGCTTATGCTTGGTCCTGAAGATCATGTTCTTGGTTCGGATCTGCAGGAGGGATGGGGGCTGCAGGGGCGTGGAGATGGCAAACAGAGCAAGCTGAGGGGGCACAGCAGAGCCATCTTCAGACCTTTTGTTCTGCCCCTGAAGGAATTTTAGCCTGCCTTGAAGGTTTAAAGCCTAGGAAGAAAAGCTCAGTGTCATGCAGAAAAGCAAGAAGGAAGTGAGCTGCACAGAAAGCAACACATCTGTCTGCAGAGTTGGTGTAAATAGAATCACAGGTTTTGAATGACCTTAAGGATCATCTCATTCCAATCCCCCTGCCATGGTTCAGGACACCTTCCACTATTCCAGGTTTCTTTAGGCCCTAATGTGGCCTTGGACACTATCAGGGATAGAGCCACAGCTTCTCTGGGCACCCTGTGCTCTCCCAGTGCAGAGAGGCGGAAGGATGTCCACCACATACTTGACCTTAAGACATGCTTTTAACAAGCAAAACACGGGGCAGAAAAGCACTTTTGTTCAAGATTCAGCATTTCTGAGAGGAGAGGCTGTAGGCACAGGCCAAACCTATGAAAAACAGAGAAAGTCTCTTGCTGAGAGAGGCAGGTACTGCACATGGCAGAAAGGAGAGTGGGATCTTTACGGGGGTAATTTCAGTGGTGGCATGAACCCCTGTGCTGAGCCTGCCATTCTCCTGCTGCAGAGAGTCTGTACTTACCAGGAAGCCAGAGGAATTATCCAGGAGGCAGCGAAAGCGGCACACAAAGCTCCTCTCCTGGACAAAAGTGTTTTCTGGGGGCAGCTGCTCTGGCTTGTAGATGGCAGCAGAAGAGCCAAGACTCTTCCCTGCTGTGGAAGAGAAGGACAGAGAGGATCAAGCAAGGATTCACCCCAGCTAGTTTGGAGGTCCCCAGCACTGGGTACTGCAGCAGTTTGCAGAGCACAGACACAGAAACTGGAGGAAAGCCACAACATTTGGATGAATCTGTGGTCTGAGTCACATGAGTGCAGTGGTGAGAGCAACCTGGGCTCCCAGCATGCCTGGGGAGCCAACACACCTTATGTCACCCAGGACGGCAGCCTGCCTTTATCTGCTGAAGAAGGCTCACCCTTGGGAATGTCTGGAGGGTCCAGGGCCCAGTGGAGGTTGCGCCTGAACTCTGCGTGGTCCTCGGTGTGGATCAGCTCGAAGATACTCTGGTGCATGACATCCGTCTAGAGGGGACACATCACCTCGTGAGCTCTGCAGACTGTCCTCAGTGCCAGGTTTCATGTCCCACCTGGGAACAACCTGTCACAGCCACAGTTGTTTTTATCTTTCCTAGGTTTCCTGGTGCTCAAATGAGTCCCTCACTAACTGAGGTTGGAACATTTCCCCCAAAACTGACGCTGGTGGGAATAGACAGCACGGCTGGCTTTAAGAACTCTTTGCCCACATTGGGCCTGACTTACTTCCCCCCAGAAACCTAAAGAGCCAATACAGCTTCCCTCTGACACCCCCATAATTCAAAGTTCTAGTGCTGACTTAAGAAATGAGATGAAAAACATGGATTTGGGAACAAAACAGCAGCAAGGCCACCCCATCCCTAGACTGTTCCCAAGAGAACAATGCCCTAGGACTTGCTCCTTGTGCCCAGGTAGACAGGTCTCATCTAGTCTCGGTGCTGGGGACAGCCAGCTGTGTGTGGGTCACACTGAACCACAGCAGATGAAGGACTGAAGCTAAGTCACACTTCCCAATATATCTGATCTAGTGCCCTCCAGCTTACCTGAGTGCCTAAAGAGCTGAAGTCTTGTGGGATTTCCCAGGATTTGAGTGGGCCCCTCAGGCAAACTGGCAAGAAACCCCAAATAGCTCACCACAGCCATGAATCCCATGAAAACCGATAAGCCCAGCTGCTGGAAAGTATCTACGGGCTGATGAAGTCCCTTGTCACCTAGCAGTGACCACATCTGGCAATACAAGGTCCAAATTCCCAAGACCAAAGAAAAGCCCCAAACAGCTCCCTGAGACCCTGTGAACCCTGCAGGGCCTCCTCCCTGCAGTGAACTTAGGACTATTCTCCACTACCAAGGAAAAAATCAACTCTCCATAGCAAGTCAGAGTCCCACCAACCTGATGAAATCCCAGATAGTCCTGGATTGTATGTGAGGAGTAAAATATCAGCCCTTCTGACGTCACCACCAGCACAAAGCCATTGAGAGCCTGTAGGAGAGAGGAGATCAGCAGGTACAGGCCACAATCACATCACTTTTCCAGCAGGATACTGGTCACCCAAAGCCTGGCCAGCAGGCAGCTGAGCCACCACAGATGGCCTCTCTGAGGTCACACAGCTCTTCCAAACAGCTGCCCAAGAATATCCTAATTCAGACTGCCAGAAAGCTATGCTTCCATTCTGGGAGCATTCACACAGACTCAGCTTTGGACATTTATCTCATCCGGTGCAGAGAGCAGATAAAAACCTCTGAACTTCCTGCAGGACAAAAGCATTGTCAGGAACTTGTCCATTCTGGTGGAAACAAGCTGTTTCCAACAGCCTTGACAGCCTTGGTAGCTGTGTGTGGCCATCCCAGGTTCCAGAGAAGTGGCCTGGAGAAGGACCATGGTGTGCCTGTACTGTTCATGGGCAAGGAGCAAGGCCAAGGAAGGTGCTGTCACCACTGCCCACTCTCCTCAAGGTGGCCAGTGCTGAAAGGACCTTAACCAGTGGAAATAGAAAAGCCAAAAGCTAAAGCGTAAGACTTTGGATTTGAAAATGCAACAAAACCAATCCGATTTTCGAAAAGCCAATTTCTTCCAAAGCAGCAAGTGAACTCAGGCTGGGTCTGGTGCCTGAACTTGGGGGAAAGCCACAGAATCTCTGGGTAACCCCAGAGCACCTTTTCCTTTCAGCCAATACATTGCAGAATTACTTAGGCTGGAGAATCTCTCTAAGATCACCACCTCCAAGATCACTTCCTCTGGAGCACTACCTGGTTCATGCACACCCCACACCCCTTAGGGCCAAATGCTGCCATTTGCTTTCACAAAATAAATACCCAAAGCTGCTTTGCAGCATCAAGCCCTCCCCACAGAGAAGAGCAAATGCAGGTATCAATCTGAAGTTTCCATTGCATTTTTAATGTTACACATTTAGACATTTCACAGGTCCCTCCATTCACCCCTCAAGCCACAGGATTGCAAACTCAATATTCAAGGGAGCACTGGGCTTCCTGGCAGGAATGGGCTGAGCTGATCAGAGCCTCAGTCTTACTCAAGAGGGGCTCATTGCTACCAGTTTAATAAATTTGGGTGTTTTCCCACAGCTTGTAAAACCCCATTGCTGGCAGGACAGAACACATAAGTAGGGACCAGAGTGCTGGCTGACAGTGTCCTTTACACCTGAAGAAGACTAGAAGGGGCAGAGGAACTTCGGGAGTGCAGCTCCTTTCCAGGAGCCCTGGCTTCCCATCCCTGCTCTCTGGCAGGAGCTCACAGGCAGAACACTGCTGACACAGGCACTGGCAGGACCAAGGAAAGCACCTTCAAATGCTGCAGGCACAGCACCAACCCTTGCAAGTCTCAGTGGCACAGGAGCCCAGGGCTTTGGAGACCTTGTCATCCCTCCTGCCAGAGCTGAGAGAAGCCCCTCAGCAGTACTCCCTGAGCCCAGCTGGCAGAAATCACACTGTGGCTCAGTGTCCCCAAGTCTAAAAATCCCCAGTCACCCAGCATACACCTTCAAGCCCATAGTGCTGCCCAAGAGCAAGGGCAGTGAAACCTCATGAAAGTCATTGGTTTATCTTCCCAGAGGCTGAGAGCTTTCAATGCCCTGACATCACCACATGGTCAGAGACCCCCATGGGGGCACTGTGGCAGCACGAAGCAGGACCTCTCTGGAAGGCAGGGCTCCTGCAGTGTGAGCCCTGTGGGTTTTTCAGAGCCAAAACCATCCCGTACCACTAACCTGGCAGGGAAACCGCAGCAGCCAGACCTGGTCTGCTTCCCCTACTTCACACAGACATCAGCATTAATTAGGGCCTGGCATGTAGTCTCAGCCAAGTCCAGCTATTGTTGCTGCCAACTCCTGTTTCATTGTCCGGGTCAGAGTTTCTCCCCCCTCTCCCTTCCCTTTATTCCAGGCACAAATGCTTTCTCTTATTTACTGGGGTGGATCTCAGTGTGTGGGAATCTGCTGCAGAGGTTGTTAATTTGCATTGCCAAATGCACTTTAACCCTTTGAGCAGCTTCAGAGGGGGAGAGGGAAAGAATCAGAGCAGACAGAGACAAAGGAAGTTTGGCTATCAGAGGTGACAGACCAGGTGGAAGTAAGTATGAAGGAATGTTTCCTTGGGGGCACAGAGTCTGAACTCCTGCCACACCCAGGGTCACACAGATAGACCCTGAGAGAGCTGAACCAGCTTTTCAGACCCAGTTTGGTACCTCTAAAAGGATGGTACCCAACTGTGGGAGGAACTGATGAGCAGGATATCAAGCCCTGCTGAGCAGATTTGTTACATTCTGAGGAAAACCCTCAGGTTTCTGTTTATTAACCAGCCTGGTTTTGGCACTTCTCTCACCAGACACAGGGATCCTCAGCTCTCAGACAGGACAGTAATTACACTTCATGCTGAGTGAACGTTTGGATGGCAGCTGGGGCTGCCCAGCACACTCAGCTCATGCTGGAGAATAGCCAGGGGATAGTGCCATAGCCTGTGCCCAGGTGCCAGGCAGGCAGGGCACAGCAGACCTGTGTCCTTGCAGGATCTCATGCTGCCAGAGCCTGACCTCTTCCCATTTTCTGCACACAGGGGACAGAAGGTGACTTCCTAGCCCTTCTGAACAAACCATGGCAGCTATAGCATCACTAGCCTCATCTCCAGCATCACCAAAGGAGACCACGTGAGAAAAAAAGAGCTCCTGGGATAAATCCACGCCCCTCCCCCAGGTTTAAGGGATGAGCACACAGCCCATCAGCACCTGTCCATGTGCTCAGTGTCACACATCACTTCCTCAGAATCAGGGAAGACTCCCACAACGCTTTCCTCCCTGTTTTCACCACCATTTGGACAATATTCTTCAGTCAGAATTAGTGTGCCCATGCTGAAAACTGTACTCAAACACCTCGCTCAGTTTGGTTCCTATATTACACCTCTGGCACACTTAGAAATGAGGAGAGAGAAGCAGAAAATATCAATCTCCATGCTCAGAAATCCCAAGATGTTCCCTACATACAGACTATTTACAAATGGCAATTTTTTCCAGTAATAATGGGAAAAGCAGGGAAGAAGCAACACAGTTTATGCCCCAGGGACCTTTGGAGGTCTTAAACTTCTGCCCAGCGAGAAGCACTGTGAGCTACACCACATGAGATCACAAATCACCTGCCATCAGCAACAGAACAGCCTGGTTTTGAGGTAAAACTCAAAGGAGCTGGGAGAGGGACAAGAGGAAGATCCCATGAAGGCATTTGTGAGGAGCACTAACCTGTAGGAGCAGCTCACCCTCTGGAACCGCTGCCAAGTGTGGATCTGGTCCAGTGCCACGGGCTCCATCTCTCTGTGCTTCTTTGGCACCAGGATTCTTCAGAGCAACTGCACCAAGGAAGGGGAAGGGACATTCAGTGCTGCACGAACACACTGCCACAACAGCTGGAATGCTGCAAGCTGGACAGTGCAGGGGAAGCCATCACACAGACACAGCCCTTTGCTTTGCCCCCCACAAGAACTGATTTTAAGAGGACATTTTCCCACCCCTCCAATATCCCCAAATATTTCAGTCTGGGATTTTTTTTTTTCTCCCACTGCTTTTGCCTCCCCATTTTGATAACCTACAAATAAAAAGCAGTTAAAGCCAGGAATGCTTAAAGCAGGTAGGCATCAGAATCATAGAATTATCATTAAAATTGGAAAAAGACCACAGAGCCCCACCATTCCCCAGCACTGCCAAGGCTGCCACCAAACCATGTCTCCAACTGCCACGCCCAGAGGTCTTCTGAACACTTCTTGGACAGTTAATCCACCACTGTCCTGGAGAGCCTGGTCTATTGCCTGACTGCTTTTATGAGGAAAATTTTTCCAATACTCAAATTAAACCTGCCCTGGGCACAACTTGAGGCCATTTTCTCTTGTCCTATTCCTTGGTCCTCAGAAGCAGAGCCCATCCCTCTCCTAGCAGGGAGTTGCAGAGAACAAGAAGGCCCCTTCTGAGCCTCCTTTTCTCCAAGCTGACATCCTTTCCCAGCTCCCTCAGCTGTTCCTCATCAGATTTGTGCTCCAGACCCTTTCCCAGCTCTGCTCCCTTCCCTGGCCATGCTCCAGCCCCTCAATGTCTTTCTTTTTATAGGGGCCAAAATTGAACAGAGGATTTAAGGTGTGGCCTCAGCAATGCCCAGCACAGGGGACAGTCACTGCCCTGGGCTTTTGGCCACAGCATGGCCTTCCTGAGCACCTGACAGATGCTGGCAACAGCAGCAGAAGTCTGCCCGACCCAGGAAGCATTACAGCAAATTCCAGGATCAGGAACGTGCCATTTTGAAGGACACAGCTCAGTCGCTGATGTCTCATTACAGTTCAGCAACACAGTGGGTTTAAGCAACCAAATTAAGGCAAGCCACAGCTCACAGCAGGATAAACACAACATGGAAAACACACAGATCCAGACACAGACACCCAAGATCTAAGAGTGGTCGATGCATGATCCACACACATGAGGGAATTTGTCATCCAGCTGAGCTGAAAGATGTGCCCCTAAATTTTGTTCTGTGCTTCCCAAGAGAACTATTCCTGTGAATATTTTAGCGTGGATAATAATTAAAGGGTAAGATGACAACAAGCCTGTGCATGACAGGCCTGTCCCAGAGAACAGAGGTGCTCACAGGAAAGCTGGGGAGGCTCTTGCCGGCACCATGAGGACAGCATTTGGCCACTGGTAAACCAGCTGCTCCTGCTGGGATCAGGGAGGAAAGGTGTGAAACACCAGCTGCAGCACCATTGTGGTCTGCCAGCACACAGAGGGAGCAAGAGCTCTCTTGGATCTTTCTCAGCCCCTGGACTGCAGGGCAGCCAGGCTCAGAGGCAATGGGAGCGTCAAGTGGACTCTGGAAGCAATTAGACAGCAAGTCAGAAGGCAACAGCCACCAGCACACAAACAAAGCCAGGCTCTGTTCTCCCTCTGCTTTGCTAAAGCAGCTGCTGATTTTCAGCTCTTCCATCTGCACGGAGCAGACCCTGAAGGATCTCAGACACTGCAAAAGGCAGATGTTCCAGAAATCAGGCTTTGGGGACAAAGTTTTTCCACCAGGCACAGGATCATCCCAAAGATCAACTCTGCTCCATAACTAAAGGCAAAGCACACCCCATTTCTCTTATACTTAGACAAAAACTCCTGATACAGCAGCAATCCCGCTGCTTCCGGGAGCCCTGGGGATTTCCCCAACATTAGCCTGCCCAGACCATTCAGGAGCTGGCCAGGGATGGGCTGACACCAGGACTGAGGTTACAGCACTTACTTGTCCAACTGAGGGTCAGGCCAGAGCCAGCTGGGGTGGCCTCACTCTTTCCTACCCTGAGGGACCACCTGGGGTCCACTGTCTAGAATGGAGCTTGAACAAAACCTTGGAGAGGGAGAGGCTGTCAGGCAGAACAGCAGGAGAGGCCACGACACTCAGGCAGGGCTCTGTGGTGTGGGTGGAACAGGTTTGTGCCAGTGCCCTTCCAGCAACTCGCTTTTCCAATTGCTGGGAGCAAAATGCAGAAGCTATGAATTATTCAAGGTCTCCTGTTTTCTTCCATGAGCTCCCAGCCCGCTGCGCTGGAGGTGAGAGAGAAAAATAAACCTGACTGACAGGAGAGCAGCTAAAGGTATTGCCCTCTGCTCAGGACTCTGGTTTAATGGTTTGATATCGCCCCAGCAAACAGAAATCTTGACCCCCAACTGCTGTCTAAAAACAGACTTTGCTATCAGCATCTGGGCTGTGGGGCCAGAGGAGACACATTAACAGCAGAGGGCAGACCGCTGTCCTCCTTGGGGATGCCACCAAACAGGATCCAACCACCAGGGTGTGAGGGGTAAACCAGAATTCCCACCGAGGTTTCCCCACACCAAACAGTGCCTTTTCCACCCGAGTCACCCAAAGATCCCCAAAGAGGACGGGCTCTTGGCTGTGGCCATGCCAGTCTGGCATCTCGCCTGGTGTCCCCCAGCTTTGTGTGTCCATAAATAGCCCCGTGCAGCCCCGGGGTCAGCAATTCAGCACAACTGTCACAGCACATCAGGCTGATGGAGCAGAACAAGCTAGGGAACCCTCCCTGCTGTGTGCATCCCGCCTGCAGCTGGGCAACAGAAAAGGTGGGATGCACTCCAGGCACAGCACTCTCCTTCACTTAGGGCAGCAAGACCTAGGTGCAGCCTTTGCCCTCGCTGAGTAATTGGGGACTGGCACTTGCAGGACAAAAGAACACGATAAAAAGGAGAGAAGTGCTTTTCCTGGGGCTCCCTCCCTCTGGCCACCGGTGTCACCTTTATTGCTGGAGGGAGAAAGGTGAGGAGACAGAAGCTGGTCACCTGAAAGCAGCAAGGCTTGCACAATTGTCCAGCTATTTCTTCCAAGAAACAGCTTCTGCCAGGCCCTGCAGGCTATTTGGCCACTGCCTTTCAGCTGAGAGGAAGAAAGTCTCTCCCATCTCTGGGGAACGAGCTCCCTGTCCACACCTGCCTCCCCACAGCCCCAAAATGCTCCCTGCCCCGTGGGCATCCTCACACACTGTGCTCACCAGCTCCCTGCTGGCCCCACGCTGTCACCAGCAGAGCAGAAGGGGCCACCTGCGTGGGTTTCCTCCCTCCATCTCCAGGTGCTTCCAGCCTGGGAATCTTTCACATGGTGCTGCAGGGATGCCTCGCTGCCACCAGGTTTGCCAGTGAACTCCTGAACCTGCCAGGGCTTTGTAGACCTGTGAAATCTCTGCACTGCCAAGCAGGAATTAACATTTTTGAGAGGATATCTCCCAGCCCCCTTCCCTCCACACAGCAAAACTCCGGGGGGAGCAGCATTTCCATCGGTAATTGACTCCAAAGGAAAAAAATAAAACAACTCTATGCCAAACCTGCTCCAGAGGTGTTGATGAAGGAGAAGGAAACCAAACTGCTTCCTGACTCTTCAAGAATTGCAGGAGAGGGCTGGGCCATCTGCATGGCCACTCTCACTCTGAGCAGGTCATGGTGAGGCGAGAGAAAAGGAGTTTGCTAATGGCGCTCCCTAGAAGCCTTCTGCCAAACACCCCAGCATGTACCAGCCACTCTGGGGGATCAATTGACTGATTTCTTAACAAAAGAAATCCACCTCTCTCTCTCCACCATTTGTGCCAATCCCCTGAAGAGCTGGTCTTACCTCATGGTGTCTCTACTCCCGTGAGTGGATCTCCAGATGTCCCTCTCCCATCCACTTCTCCAGCTCCTCCTTGCTCACAGGCAGAGGGCCCCACAGCTCCACCTGTGCTCAGTATACCCCCTCCTCACATAAAAAAAACCCCTCAGCATGGCTTTTTCCTACATTTTATTGCTAGTAAGAGTGAAAATACTCGACATTTAGAAAATATGTAAATGGTGAATGAAGTAGACACGGATTTGCTGACACCAGGCCACAGAGCCATATTCTCCCTGCCTTGTTGAACCATCAGTTGGAGTCTCATCAACACTGTTCAAAGCCCATTTTCCAGCCACTGGCAAATACCTCCTGACTTCCCATTTGTTAATTCATAATGGATAGCACAATTTTACTTAACTCTGTACCTGGCACAGCCCTCTGTTGGCAAAAATTTCATTAAACAGATGAATTATTTATACCTGCCTGAATGGTGTGGATACCCAAGAACACTTGTGGTTAATAATGGATGGCCTCTTAGAAGACCTTACTGCACTTTTAGAAGCAAGACAGCCCTGTGTCACTTGGGTCTCAAAGGGAGGAGCATGTGAAGGAGTTTAAACAAGGACCTGTCACATTTTACTTCTCCCTCTAGCATCATCAACTGTTTGAAGTCTCCCTCTCCCACTGCTCCTCTCTCAGGAGCTTTAGTGTCTATCATAGAATGGTTTTGGTTGGAAGGGACCTTAAACAGCACCTAGTTCCACTCCCTACTGTGGGCAGGAACACCTTCCACCAGCCCAGGAAGGATCATCCCAGCCCAAAGCCTCAGCCTGGAGTTTCTTCCCAGCCCTGCCTGCGTCTGCAGGAGCCCTGAGACAGCACTGAGTTGCTTGTAGACAGGAGAGCAAGCAGCCCCCAGGAGCCTGCTTTGAGCCCCATGGAGCTCCAACAGCATCCCACCAGCTGCTTTCCTGAGAGTCAGGGAAAAGCACTTGTCAAGGAAAGCACGCCAAGGAAAACTGCCTACCTAAGGGAAGTCACAAGAGTTCCCCACCTGAAACTGCTCCTCTGAGGTCAACTCATTACCTAGGCAATTAAGAGAGCACAGTGTTCACAGGATCACACTTAGCTTTTCTTAAACCAGCCCTTAGGCTTCACTGCTACAGCTCTCTGCAGTGCTTGACTAACAGCTCAGGAGGAAGGACAAGTGAAAGGATGATCAGCATTAGTCTCACACAGCCCTATCTCAAGCAGAGATCCCACTCACCCCTAAGCAGATGTTCCAGGGGCACAGTTATATAGTCTATAATAATGATATAATTAAAAGCACTTTTCCAACCTGATGTGACTGCAGCTCAGGCACTTTTTGGGCCACCACAGCTCCAGCAATAACAATCTCAGTTCATATCACAGTTCAAAGGGTGAGGCTCAGCCCTGAGGCTGCACGTCGATCCTACAGCAGCCACCAACAATTTGAAGAAGACTCTGGGAAAATCCCCAAGCCCCCAACATCCATAAGAGTGTTATCTTTTGAAGAAACACAGGAGAGAAAAACTGCTTAAGTTTTGGATACGTACTATTAAGCTTCTGTATAAAACAGACTCATGCAAAGCTCTAACCCACACAGAGCTCAGGAAAACTCTCTGATCCACTGTCACAGACCGCAGCCAAAAGTTTCTAAGGCCACAACACATGCCGGGGTGTTTCCCCCTCTCCTCCCAGCAAGCAACACACCTGAATTGCCCAGAGAGCCAGGCAAGAAGCTGCACACAGGCAGAGGTACATCTGCATCTCTGAGGATTCCCACTTCAAGGCAAGCTTAGCCCATTGCTGTGGATTCAAATGTGCAGCTCCTGGCACCACTGACTGACCTCTTCCTACAATTCATAAACCCTAGATTTGATTCAGAGTATCAAGAGGAATCTCACAGGTCATCAATGAACACCAGGGACAGGACTGTGACAGGCATACAGCACCCTGGGGACACCCAGCAGGCCCCTAGAGGCAAGTGAGTGCCCAGGAGGGGCTCATACACCAGAAGGGCCAGGCTTGCTGTAGGATGGGAGGCAAAACTGGGATGACCTTCCCATCACGCTGCAGGAACAAACTCTGAGAGACTTCGCCTTGGCCGTTGTGACATATGCCAGTTGACCTCCCACCAGGAGTTTAAGTGGCCCAAACTACACAGATGGCACCTGACAGCCACATGACAAAGTGCCTTTGAGGCATCTTGGTTTTTTTCATAAGAAATCCTCCTGCAGAGCAAGACAGCAAACTTCCCCCTGGAGCATCTTTTCCATTTCCAGAAGGTGAGGGAGGCGGAAGCGACAGGAAACCTCCTCCCCTCCAAGTAGCTGGGCCCTCACTCCAAGGGGCGGAACAGGGAGGGATTATAGGGGAGCAGCCCTGCCAGGCACCACCAGAGATAAGCTGCTGGCACACAGTTGGTGTGACATGCTGTGTACCCCCCGGGACAGCAGCACATGAGCTAGGGGACAGAGAGGTTCCCTGTGGCACAGCGCCACCTCTACTGAATCCCATGAGCTGAAAGAGCCTCCAGTAAAGCAGGGAGGAAGACAAGGATAGCAAATGAGAATTACAAATATTTGTTCAACAAGGCAGATAAGAAATAAGGCATTTGGGAGGACTGTTATAGGGGAAGAGACCTGGAGGGCAAAGGAGGAGGTACAAGCCTTTAAATCAGCTGGCACTGATGTTTGGATAGCTTGGAAGCTGACCTCAGCTCCTTTTGGCCCTCTTGGTCCAGATGCTGGGTTCTGGGCAGTGCTGCTTCTCTAGCAGGCTGGATATCCTGCTCCCTGTCAGGATAGCTCTGCTAATGTCTCCATCCCTCCCATGATCCTGCTCCCCTCTTTCATGGTAAGGAAGCACTTCTGTGAATTCAGGATTGCAAAGTCAGGCAATGAGGCAAGGGAAAGGTACCTGGGAATCTCACAGAAGAGCTGCCCCATCACAAAGGGAGCCTTTTCCACCTGCCATGGATCAGGAAGAGACCTTGGCTGAAATCCCTCCTCCCCCAGAGCTCCTTCCTGTTTTGTTAAACTGGACAGATTTGAGTGGAATCAGTCCACAAACACACACAGGGTGCTCTCGCCCTTTGCTCTTCCAAAGCCCTGCAGAAAGCCACTGCCTGGCAACAGGGTGGCAGCAGAGCCACCAACGCAGCACACCAGCCCGAGGAAGGGCTTGTTTGTGTAAATAACCCTGCTCAGCAAAGGCAGCTCTTGATGGTCGCTAAACCACTCCAAAGACTAAACAACAGAACAGTGAGTAGCCTTAAATCCTCTGACTCCTACCACTGAACTGCAGGCCTTCAGTGGTGCCCCCATTGCAGGCAGAGGGGCAGCAGGGACAGCTTCCCTTTGAACTGTACAAAGAATAAAAATCCTCACTCCCCCAGGAAAGACATATCCTTATAAAAATCAAAGGCCTTTAAGCCCGTACAAACTTCCCATATATCAGCTATGCACAAATCAAGACGGTGAAGTGACATGAAAACAAATTAATAATTAATAAACTGATAATTATTTATTCTGGCAGGGGATGGGCTAGCATAAACTTGCTGGGTGAATTGCTGTCAGCAATCATGGGCAACACCCAAGACCTGCTCCAGCTGTCTCTCTCCATAGTCCAGGGCAGCACATCCCAAATTTTGTCCTTGCTTTACCACGATCTTTCAGGAAGCACTCAAGCAAGGTGGATAGAAAAATAAATAAAGTAAAAGTAACTTAAGATCAATTATTTTGTTGATAAGCTTGCTCAGAGTTCCATTTAAGGAAGCTTTTCTCCTTCCCTGCCAAACCTGTCTCAAAGTCATGCCATAGCCTAGGACAAATGGGAAATCTGTGCCATGGAATTAAACCAGATGGAATGACGGCAAGGGGGGGAGTGGGGGGGGACCCTAAACAAACAAGACAATCTCAGAACAGTAAATTTCCTGGTGACCTGGTTCAGCAAGGCAAACAACTCTCCCAGGCAATTCCTTTCCCAGCTCACCCACTTGCCAATCCTTTAAATGGAAGGAGAAAGAAGCATTAAAAATACTCAATGAGAAATTGTGGTGTTTCTGCAGCCTTAAAACGCAGCATTTTTGAGTCACTGCTACTCCATCATGAAAATCCAAGGATGCCTCAATGCCCTCCTGAAGGCTCCTCCTCATCACAACTACAGCTCCCAAAAATAAAAGCTGTCAGATAAACTGTAAGCACATCACAAGGAATTACTGCTCACTGCCAGCACAATTAGTCGATCTGAAAAGAGGAGAAAAAAGTCACTTCCATGGGGAATCTTCCCAGCTGGGACACAAAAGGCTCTGCCTCAACCCTCCTGCATAACTCGGAATTTTCTACCTCAGCGGAACCCACAAACAAGGTCAACTTCATCCCTCCCAATTCCTCTAACCCCACGGCAGTGCCGGATGCAGCCCCAGCCTGGCAGCTGGAGAGGGCACAGCGAGGAAATGTGGGCTGGACAAGGGGAAAAAGCAGTTTTAGGGGAAAGAAACCAAAATTCTGGGGGGCAAAAAGAAGAAATTCTAGGGCATATAAAGAACAAAATTCCAGGAGAGTAAAGACAGGAAAGACACAAAATACAAAGGGGTAAAGCTCAGCAATATTTGAGGTGGCAAAAAAAAAAATATCGGGTGGCAGGGAGCCTCAAAATTCAAGGTGGGGAGGCTAAGGAAGAAACTAAACCAAAAATTCGAGGGGAAAAAAGCCCCACCAAAACTCGGGTGTTGGGGGGAGGCGCAGTGGAGAGGGAAATCCCACAAAATTTGAGGTGGAAGGAGGGAATCAATTTCCACGAGAAAAAAACAACCCAAACAAAAAATATCGACGCTCTTAGAGACAGAAACATTCGAGGGCGGAACACCCATGCAATTCAAGTGGGGGAAAAACCCGGCAAAATTCGAGGAGGAAAACTCAAGATGCGGGGGACGGGGAATCCCACAGAATTCGAGGAAGGACTCATACAAAATTCCTGAAAGCGGGGAGAAAAAAAAGCACGACTCTAGGAGGGAAGGAAAACAAGCTCTTGGTGAGGGAAACACCACAAAACTTAGGGGCGAAAAAACCCACTAAAATGTCTAAACGAAAAATACCCCGTGGAGGAAAGCAAACACGCGAAGCATTTTGGAGTGGGGGGTGGGGGGGCGGTTAAGGAACTGCAGGAATGGGGGACACAAGTGCAGGACAGGGACAAGGGGCAGTTCCAAGCAGGAATGGCGAGCGGGGGAGGCTATGACGGTCCCTTACCGCCCAAGAAGCTCCTGGCGCGCAGGAAGCCAGCGCTGAGGCGGAGCACCGAGAGCTTGTCCAGCCCGGCCACCACGTCGGGCGGGAAGGGCAGCAGCCCTGCCAGTCGCTCCAGCTCACGGTTCAGCCGCTCCCGGTGCCGCTTAGACGGGTTGGAGCCGCCGCCTTCAGCAAGACCGGGCGCCGTCCTGCCGGGCACAGCCGCGTTAGCGGGGAAGGGAAACCCCCTCGTCCCTGTCCCGGGCACAGCCGCATTAAGGGGGACGAGGAACCCGCACATCTCATCCCCCCTCAGCCTCCTCGCCCTCACTCACGCCCGCTGCACCGGCTTCCTCCGCCTACGCCCCGCGTACATGGCCGGACAGCCAGCGCCCGACGCCACTCCTTCAGTGTGAGAGAGGGGCAGTAAAAGAAGGGACCGAAATAGGAGCGGGAATGAGAGCGGCCCACCCCCGGGGATAGGGGATGGACGGGGATTTGGGGGTGGGGGGAATTGGGAACAGCGGGGAATTAGCGTGTGAGGGAATTGAGGAGGGCGAAGGGGTGAAAGGGCTGTGGGTGGGGATGTGAGGGTGTTGACGGGGAGGTGGGGGCCGGACCACGGGTGCTTATGGCTAGAACAATCCACCTGGTGCTTTGCCAGTGATGGATACAGCGACCTGCCAGGTACAGAACGGGTGGTACGTAAGGGAAGAGGCTGGTAAGAGGCAAATCCTGCGATGCGGAGTTAGTCTTTATCATGCCAATGGCCTTCCTCACGTAATGGCTCAGCTATGAAAATTCCACTCCCCAGTACGGGGACATTCACACATAAGCTGAAGGTAGTCATCTCGACTGTTGGGCTATAATTAATTCAATACGCTCACTTGGAGCCAGCTGCAACAGCTCAGAAGGTGTTAAGGGTCTCCAAGTGTTCCCACAATATTCTCTCCAGTGTAAAGCTCCCTAGTCCAGGGGATGTTCCCACGTAGCTTCAGCAGAATATAAACTCCATGGACGTGGTGTTTGTCAGACTCTTTCCTTCGCCACTCGGCAAGACACCGAGAGGACTCAACGAGGACCACTGGCAGGTCACTGTATTCTACAAAGTAGTGGTATTTTTTTCTGCAGTCTATCTCACTTTCTCTCCACCCTCCAATCTTTTCCCTCTCTCCCCCTCACGTTTACTGTTAAATAAGAATCCATGCTATTGGCATTGGCACATGGTATCGTTTACACCTTATTTCAGGCAGAGGCATCTCTAATAATTTTTAATAGTTGGATACTAACAACCACACGTGTGTTAATGCTGGGTGTAACTCTGCCTGTGAGTCCCACAACTCCACAGGACACTTTGGAGGTGCAAAGAGGGGACACTGTTGCACCTCTGCTGCTGTGTGCACTCACAGTAGCTGGGGACTGTGACAATGAGTGTGTTGTGTACCCAGCACCAGGGCCAGGCTTTTCCCAGCACTTGCTTACTCAAGGAGGAAATCGAGAGACATGGTTTTGGGTCAATACAAATATCAGTACCGTACAAAGCAAATTGCTTTTAATACATCGCCAAATACAGGGGTGAGGCTCTGGACAGCTCTTTTCTCCTCAGCACCTTAGGCTGCTGCCAGCAGCACAAAGGAATCACGGAGTGGAAAATGAGATGCTGCCACCAGAACAGACTTAATCTGCACAGCCACGAGGTACAGAGAGATCAGACTCCAGTGACAGAGCACAAGGTGGTCTGTCGCAGCCCCAGGCAGCAATGCCCCCAACCCAAGGCCCACTTCTTGCAGCACTGGGAGCCCCTGGCATGCCCTGGCACCTTCTCACAGGTGCCCAGAACAAGAGGCTGCTGAGCAGAGTCCATCCTGCTGCTTTTTTGGACCCAGATTGTTGACAGTCAACTCCTTGCTCTGTCTTAAGTGCTCCTCAAAGCCACCTTAGAGCGGTCCCAGCAGGTTTCAGCATCGCTCTGCTCCCAGTCTGCAGACAGGAACTTGACCTTTCCCAGGCCGCATCAGCCAAGGAAATGCTGGGAATGAAGGAAGAGACCCAGGGAGACAAGGACACTCCACACCAGGACACATGGGCTTGATGCTGCCTCTGTGCTAATTACCTGATTTAATTTGCTTAATAAATGCTTAACACGGATGTGCAAGGCAGATGTGATGCTCAGGGTGATGGGTGCATGAGGGGAAGGTGTGAGTGTCTCTCTGACCCAAAGTTGCGAGCCAGTGTGGTCTTAAATCATCCCCACCCTCCCCAATCATTGCTTTTTCATGGGTTTCTTTGATGGATCTGCAAGACTGCTCCATGGGGAAAAAAACAATTCATTCACATCTTAGGTTACAGATACAGAAAAGGAAGATAATTCACCAAAGTGGTTGTGCTGGGCTGCAGGACAATGGTTTGAGGGCCACCAAGTGGGTCTGAATAGAAAGCCAGTGGTCACTGCATCCCTCCCTGCCTTTCCTTCTCACTGTTTTGGCAAAACCATGGGGGACCCCCATTGTTCCTGTCCCATGGCACTGTGGAGCAGAGGAGAGGAAGGCAAGGATGAGCCAGTGACAAACCAAAGGAGAGCTTGACTGGACCTTCCCTACCCTGCATCAGAGAAAGGTCACAATGGCTTGGT
This sequence comes from Sialia sialis, assembly GCA_009812075.1. NCBI lineage: Eukaryota > Metazoa > Chordata > Aves > Passeriformes > Turdidae > Sialia > Sialia sialis. Next base: position 300,592 of record VRYO01002326.1, read on the forward strand.
ACCCATCTCTCCCAAATTCCCCTGGAAGGCTGCTGGGAGAGCCCAAACCCCTGAGGTACCTCCACTCCCACCAACTCCACCTCCCACGGTGACCCTTCAATGCTGCTGAGCTTCTTCAAGTGCTTGGTAACACTTTTTCCAAAGGATTTGGGTGGCCTCTGGAGGAGATGGAGAGCCCAGGAGGAAAAGAGGCTCAGGCAGGCAGAGATAAGGCGGGGACCAAAGAGCAACATGACAAGGGTGGTCCGACACAGGAGATGAGGAGACCGTGCTATTCTGTTGAGAAACAGCAGTTCAGTGCTAGGTGCCTGTGAGGTAGCAGCTCTATCTGCAAGAGGCTGCCCCAAGCACATAGATGTGCCAGCCAGCAGTGTCCTTCCTTGGACCCCAGGAGCCCGCAAGCCTCCCCAGCTGCATCTCCCTGAAAGACTTCTCATGAAACAAAAACCACTTCATCTTAGACTGTCTGACAGCATTGGAAGACAAAATCCTGAGACACCGGGAGAATGGGGCACCACTGGCAGGTATGAGAAGAGCTCACAGCTGCTGGTGGCTTTCCAAGACAGGGCTCCTGGTTCACAGTGAGCTCCAAACCAGGCTGCCCACAAAGGATGCTCCCTCCACAGGAGCTGGGCACCCCTCAGGTCCTGCAGCCCTCGCACCTCATTTTGAGCTGGATCTCACAGGCAGAGAGGGGCTGCCCAGCTGAGACAGGAACTGATGTGCAGCCAGGGCCCTGCCCAGAGCATGGGGGTGCTGCTCCTGCACCCACCTTCACAGGCAGAGCTGCTGAATGCCTTGAAACTGACCCCAGAGAGGAGCAGGATGCTCCAGGGTGGCTCTCAGCAGGGTAAGGCAAAGTGCCCGGCTGCTGCGGAAGGGGTACTTCAGCAGCATCCCTCAGGAAGCTGCTCTCATGCCTGAAGATGCTGTTTCTATACTGGCACTCAGGCAGCACAACACAGTCCATCTGGTGGGCACTGGGATCCATGCTGAGGCTGGAGTGTGCTGGTCCTGCCCCGTGGCTCCTCTGAGGAGCTGCCCCAGCCTGTGGAAGGCACAGCTGTGAGAACCACTTGTCCTCTCGGAGCACTGCCTGCTCCCCTTCCCAGGAAAAGCTGGGCACTACATGGGCTGCCAGGGGCTCTCTGGGGAAGCTGCCATGCCCTGGCAGTGCACTGGCTCCTAGGGGTGCAGGGAGAGCAGCCTCCACATCACAGAGCTTCCCATCCCCAGAGAACAGGGAGTCATGCAAGCCCTGGGTAGGGCAAGGAATAGATTGGGAGGGGGATGGCAACCACAGCTCAGCCCCCAGTGGGCTCTCAGGGCTGCCAGCTGGCAGAATTTGGGACTCCATGTGTGCTCCTGCAGCTTCCAGCTGTTTCAGAGCTATGGCCAGCCAAGCCTCTGACGGGCAACTGGCTGGGTTTGCTTGGAGGGGGACATGGTGCCACAGAGTCACCAATGTGTTTGAGCCCACCAGCTGGCACCCAGGCTGGCTCTGAGCAGTAGGAGCAGTGTTATCTACAGGAGCAGAGGTTGTAGCTCCTGCTTGAATCGCTTGGTTTGCCAGCTGAAGTGCTGCAGGGGATGTGCTGCTAGAGATGGGGACACCCAGCACAGTCCCTGCCACCAGCCCGGCTGGGTTAAACGGGCCCTGCTGCTCTGGCTGGGCAGAGCTGCCATCAGAGGCTACAGAGCCCACAGCGCCCTGACCTCCCCATGTGCCCACTGCCTGGGTGTGCGCTGGGAACACTGAGCCAGCTGCCCAGCAGTGCTGGAAGCGAGCCACAACACTGTTTTCCTCATGGCAGGGTGGGAAGTCTAGGATCTTCCCTGCACCCTCCCTGAGGGTGCTGCTCCACATCATCTGCTCCACACAGGATGTCACCTTGGTGGCTGGCCTCTGGCTGAGCCCCTGAGCTGGCAGCTCCTGCTGTGCCCCGAGGCTGAGCAGAGCCTCGTCCCACTGCTGCAGCTCTGTGCTGTCCATTCCGGGGCTCGGGCAGACGTTTCCAGCCACCTCCTTCTTCTCAAAGAGTGTTTGGATGACCACCAGGAGGGGGTCGCTGTCCTCCTTGGCACTGCTGGTGTCCTCATTCTGGCTCAGCCCCTCTGGCTCAGGGGGGAAACCTGGCAGGGAGGACTGAGACATGTTAGCAGCGTGGCAATTGTATATGGATGCATCCTGCTTCATCACGGCCCCAAGCAGAGAGTTGGGGTCTACCAAGCGCTGCTCTGGGTTGAAATTTGCTTCCACCTGCAACTCCTCCTTGGCTTGGAATGAGTCCAAGAACCCGGGAACATCATTCCCATACAAGACTGCTTCCCCTGTGGCAAAGCTGAAAGGCAGCTGCACGTTTCTCTTCCAGAGATGTTCCTCCCCTTCTTCATTCCTTCGGTGTGAAGGGAAAAAGGGATGGAAACAGCATGAGCAGCTCCTCCAGGCCAGGTAAAACCACCCTTCTGAAGCAAAAGGGGAACTCACAGCCCTGCCCTGGCTTTTCTGGAGGAAAAATGGCCTGGATTAGGCTGGCTACAGCCAGCTCCTCTGGGGAGCCCACAGGAAGGTCCTCATGGCTCAGGGAAAGGGCTGCTGCTCCCAGGCAGAAGCATGTCCACAACCACCCTCTCAGAGCTGTTCCACTCACACTACAGGATAAGCTGCAAAGTACCAACCCCACCTAACCTTTCCTGCACCCTCATGGCCTCTGCGTGGCTTGGGCAGCCCCCCAGACCCAGAGCAGCTGAAGGAGGACAGCAATACTCACGACAGGGCTCGCTGGCGGGCGATGATGCAGTCAGGCTTGTCCCCTTTGAACACCAGCCGTGCGTTGGCCTGCACCCACACCCAGCCACCCCTCTTGGTCAGCAACCGGAACACCGTCAGCCCGCTCTCCCCGGTCTTCATCACTGGGGCAGGGACATAAGAGAAGTGCCACTGACAGAGTTCCTCCACACAGGCAGACAAATGACACGTGCAAGGTGCCATGAGGCTGAGCATCACCTACCTCATGGCTGTGCTATGGGGCCAGGAGATGCAGGACGCTGTCTCTCTGCCACCTCCCTGAGCTCATCCAGGAGGAAGAGCCTTTATCACAGCTACCTCCAGTCCCAGGATAGACAGCACCAAGGAGCAATACTACAGCCAGGTCAGAGCCTGAGGGACCCCACAAACACTCCCCAGAAAGCAGCTCCCCAGCACTCACTTCTGACGTGATGCTCTGCGCAGTGCATCATGTCGGCTGCGTGCACAAACTGGTATCCGGACCCCCTCCTGCACAGCTCCACCTCTGTGTATCCCAGGACAACCTTCCCCCTGGGAACAGCAAATGAACACAGTGACACCAGGGATGCAGCCCCCAGAGTTGCACCCCACTGACCAGATCCCTACTTTGGGTGGTGCAACACTCCACTCCGAGCTGCATCCCCTGTTCCTCAAACCACAGCAGACAAGAAATGTTGGTCACCCATTAACCTGCTCCCCAAGTTATTGTGGGCCTGCAGCAGAGGGACAAAAGCATCAGGCTGTGGGAGCTGGGTCAGGTGTTCCTTGTCCCCACCTGGTCTAGTTTTCTGCCCAGCACCAGGGATTTTGCCATGGGGAAAGTGAGAGATGCCTTACCGGGAATCACAGGCCATGGGAGTGAAGTCCAGCTTGTGCTTTGTCTGAAAGATCAGCGTCTTGGTCCGGAGCTCCAGGATGGAGAGGGGCTGGAGGAGTGTGGCAATGGCAAAGAGAGCAACTGGGGACTTGTCTGCTACTGACTTTTGCTGCCCAAGAAGGAACTTCAGGCGCCCATGGAAATTCAAGGCCTTACAGGGATTAGAAAACACAGGTGTGAAGGAAACAGGGTGGTGGAAACTGGCTGTGCTGTCATCCCTACAGAATATAAGTGGCTCTGGGGGAACACCCTGTGGGGACAGGGGGAGCAGAGGGGTGTCCCAGCATTACCAGGAATCCTGAGGAATTATCCAGCAGGCAGCGGAAGCGGCAGGTGAAGCTCCTCTCCACGCAGGATTGCTTCTCAGCACGGAGGTGCTGGGGGCTGGACACGGCGCCATGTCCCACCAGCAGCGGCTGCTCAGGGAGAAAGGCTGGAAAAGCAAAGGGAAAATGAGCTTTCCAAGGTGTGCTGCACACCCTGAGCTCATGGTTCAGAGCTGCTCAAGTGAACCCTGCAGGGATCACCCTGGCACTCACTGTCAGCATTGTGCAGGGGGGTCCTGTGCAGCTGGCAGCGGAAGGTGGCCCTGTCATCTGCATGGATCAGCTCGTACACGCTCTGGTAGATGAGATCTGACTGGAATGACACAAGAGAACAGTGTCTGCTCCTGGACAGCCTAGCAGAGGTGTCGGGAGGAGGACGCAGCAGAGGGTTTCCCCTCCTGGGCACTAAAAGTGCAGGGGTTGAGTGTAAAGAACATGCAAACTCCAGCTCCTTCCCCTGCCACAGGAGCTGCTGTCCTTTGGGAAGCTTTGCACCCCATTTGCACCTCCTTTCCACACCAGGACTGCATCCCTTTCCAGTCAGGAAAACATGGTGCTCACCTGGTGGAAGCCCAGGTAGTCCTGCACAGTAGGGGAGATGTAGAAGATGTAGCCATCTCCAGTCACAACGATGACAAATCCATTGAGTGCCTGAAAGCAAAAGTTCAGTTCAAAGTTACCTCCCCAGCTTCAATCCAGCTGCTGAACAATGAAATCCCCCAGCTGTTTCTTCAGCATTCACAGACAGGAAGGGACCTTCTTCCTCAACAAGAAACCCCGCAAAGAAGGACAGCACCTGGTAACCATGCAGGACTGAGTTCTGTGGAGGTTTTTGTTCCTAGCATGACCAATGACCCAAGCTGGATCCCGCATGGAAGCCCCTCTCTCTGCAGGGCAGCTCCTGTATCAGGAGGGACCAGCTAAGGAGAGGTTTCTTGGAGGATCTGGAACTGGTTTCCTCCTTTCCAGCTGGGAATAGCTACACTCTGCTGAGGCTCTGCTTTGGGACACAATAATCCTTGTGGGTCCCTTCCAGCTCTGATGGTGACTATTTCAGGCTGATTTTGCCCAAAAACAAAGCACTAGTTACAGCACTAGACAGTAACTCATGCCCCCTGCTCTTGACTTTGATATGTTTAATTTATTTGTGAATAGAAGGAGAGAAATTAGGAAAAGAACACCCTAAATGGAAGCCTGGAGTACAGATCCAGCTTCCTGAGGGACCAATCCCTTCCCTTTGTGTGCTGCAGCCCCCCGAGAGACCACAAGTCAGAGATTTCTGTAAATCACAGTTTATGCTTAAAATGATCTTTGTGGGGAGGAAAAAAAAGCCACCAGACAGCTCAGTGGGGAGATTTCTGCCACAATAACACCTCATAAGCTCTCCAGATGCCTTCAATCATCCCAGCCTGCCAGTGTTCTTGTGGCTCAACAAATTGCCATCATATGGTCTGAGTCCAAAGCCCTAGGGAGTGCTCAGGAGCAGCTACATACTGGGGCAGTCAAGGGCTCTCTCCTGGTATCCAGCTGCTCCTCCCTGACTGGCACACTCACACACAGCTGGGACCATGGGGGACCTTGGAGAGGTGGGAGGACTAAAGGCCCAGAAAGCCTACAAGAGCAATGGAGAGGGCATGGAGGGACTAGACAAGGAGGCCTCATGGTGCCAGACGGCATGGATGGATGGGATATTAGGAGGGAATTGTTCCCTGTGAGGGTGGGAAGGCCCTGGCAAATGGTGCCCAGAGAAGCTGTGGCTGCCCCTGGATCCCTGGAAGTCACAGGCTGCTCATTGGGGCTTGAAGCACTCTGGGATAGTGGAAGGTGTCCCTGCCCATGGCAACTCATCATAAGATAAGCACTAAGGTCCCTTCCCATCGAAATCATTCTGGGAAAGCCCAGGCACAGGAGATGCCAAGAACACAGAATGATTGAAGGTCTTGCACAGACTCGTCCTGCAACTCCAGGGAGCAGCATGTTCCTCAGCTGACATGCCCAGATACTTGTTAAGCAGTCAGCCCCTCCATGTAACCCTTCCATGCCAGTTCCTTCCAGCTCATATTTATAATGGCAGTCCAAACCAACAGCATTGTGGGAGGCTGATTCATCAGCTCCTCATGCTCTGAGCTTCACTGTCAGCTGTTTCATGAGAAACATGAAACATGGCCTTTCTACAAAGCAAAGCTCTCATTTCCCACTGGTTTTGTCCACCACTGTTTTCCAACATCTAACTGCTCTTCTTTTTTTCCCTACAACCTACAAACTGAAGCTGGGTTTTTCCCATCCCACGCAGGCTGTGAACTCCTCCCTATGAAGCTCATCAATGCTCCGGGAGAGCAAGAAGTTCCTGGGGGATGTTTTGTCCCACAGCTCTCAGCATTCTCCTCTTGGCCTGCTAAAGATAGTGAACCAACCCAGCACCCTAGGAAGTACTCAGGGATCAATCCCTACACCACCATTTGATTTCTCTGAACCTCTTGGTTGGGATGGAGCTTGTGTCCATGAGCTGTAACATAAACAAAGTAGCAGCAAACTGCAGTGGGATGAGAGGGAATGGTGGGAATGGGGATCTGGACACGTCCCAGACAGGCAGTGTCACTGGTCTCTGTACCCAGGAACTCAATGCCTGCAGGAATCACAGCAAAGCAGCATTGGGCAAGGCAGGGTTTCCTCTTGCTTCACAAATGGGACCATAAGGTCCAGAGTTGCTTGGGGAGACCCCAAGTGCCCAAGGACCATACCTGGAGCAGCAGCTCCCCCTCAGGAAACAGCTCCCTGTCACTCTGCGGCTCCGTCCATTTGTCCCCTCCTGGGGCTCTGAGCTGATCCACACAGTTGCCAACCTTTGGAGCTGTAGCTGCAAGTGAGAAGGCAAGAAATCAGTGTGGAAGGGGCAAACCACAAGCCTGCTGCTCCTCCTCCCCACCCCAGGCAAGGGCCGCTCATGCCCATGGACCCAGTATGGAGTAAGGTGAGACCATCAGTGGGAACTGGCACAGAGCCTACTTACAGAGCCATGTCCAGCTTGCCCAGGGCTTCCTCCAAGAGATTCTTTCCCCTGTTTGATCCCATTTCTGGGAAACCTCACTCCTGCCAGGATAAGAGGCAGAGATGCAAAGGACAGAGAGGGGCTGAGTGCTTCTGGGCTGCCCGGCTAGGACCACCATCCAACACAGCCAGGAGGCTTCTGGTTAGAGCCTGGCAAAGCTGGAGTTGGCTTCCAGCCACCCCACTGGGGTGCTCTGTCTGCTCTGCTGCCCTTCAGGGTTGGAGAAAGACACAGGCAAACCTTCCCAAAGCACCTGAGATGCCATCAAAGCACTCATACTTGTTTTCTCCCTTCCACCTTTGCCTGCTTGGAAACTGATCAAGAGCTGGCGGCCGTGGCACTCCTGGAGCTCTCGGCCCCCAAGACTCACTGCCAGGACCTTCCCCAGGCTGATTCAGAAACTGCCTCATGCTTCAGCACTGGATGCCTTCAAAGCAACAGCCCTGGGTGCAGCCAGCATGAAACCGCCTGTTGCCCTGCTCATGGGACCTCGAGCTTCATGGGACTCTACAGAGCTGGTTGTTCAGGGGACAGGAATGAGGACAGAGACTCCCAGGAACATTCCCAACGTGATCCTTTTATCTGCTGATTATCACTGACAAAACTCAATCCAAGCTCAGCTGCCAGCAAAAGGATAGTTTTCAAGGCATATTTTTGTGCCAGCTCACAAAAACCCCCAAAAACAAACAAACAAAAAGAACAACCCCCCCACCCCCCAAAAAAAATCACAGAAAAGCTCAAAGCAGCTCCCGTGTAGGAACCACCCCACCTCTGCCACCATCTCCAGCTCCTGCAGCTCCTTGAGGTCTGACAGAACTCACCTATCCTGTGTAACTCACATCCCAGCAGAGAGCACTGCCTGCCCTCTCAGCCCTGGGTGTCAGGTGGTGCTGGATCCAAAAAGAAAAGATCATCTGAATGTTGGAAATGAGGAAGAACCTCAAACCATCCCACATCTGACCATACATTTATTTCTCTCCATGGCAGAAGCTCTCACTTCCCACTGAAATGTTTTGAAGGTTTGTTTGGTTTCTACCCAGTTCGAAGCCAAAACAATTTGAAGTTTCACGTGCAACTGCCGATCTGGGACATTTTACTCTGCAGCAAACCATCAACATGCAAAACCATTTTCCCTGACGGATTGGCACGTTTGAATCCAAAACAAATTCGGAGTCAAATCATCCCTGGGATGTATTTACACCTGGAGCCTATGTGCCAACAAGCACCCACCCACAAAGGCTGTCAGCAGCCAGGGTTAGGGTAATTAGCTGCAGGTCTTGCATAAGGTGACACAAATAGCAGTGGAGAGGGTGCTTTGGAGCAGAGCCAGCCACCATCTCAATCGCTGGCAGAGCTGGGATACTTCTTCCTCCCCCAAACTCCTTGGAGATGCTCAGGCAGCATTTCTACCTTCTCCACAGTTTCTGCTCTTTTCCATCCTCTGCTGTCAGAGCAGCCTGCTCAGGGGATGTGAGGCCTCTGGGAAAAGTTGGGAAAGATGGAATTCAACAGGGAGACACCATGCAAAAAGCCTCCTCATGTGATTGCCGTGTGATCCCTAAGGAAAAGCATCCCTTCTGGACCACATGGTTTCAATTTGCACTTCATGGAGCTTAATAGTTTCAAATGATTCTCATTTAAAATTGGACTTCTTTTGAAGGGCTGACTGCTCTCTAAAGCATTGAAATAAGGCAGGCTGGCAGGGGATTTCAGAAAGAAACAAGTTCTTCCAAAATACAGCTCCAAAAGGGCACAGAACTTTTTGAGAGCATGCACATCCTGACAGCATCTGGTCTCCAGCTCTTTCCCAGTGTCCACCAGCAGCATCTGCAGGGAGAGTTGCTGTGGCTTTCAGAGTCCAGCAGGAAATACCCATTTTGTGCTTTCCAGCAAAATTTCTTCACCTCTCCTAATAACTAAGATAGATCTTAGCAAGGAGCTTTTAATCTCCCACCAAAGGTGCTCACTTCCCCTTCTCTCAAACACAGAGCAGTCCATTTCTGCGCAGCTGAGCTCAAAAATCCTCCAGAATCCATCTCCCATGGGACACACCTGGCCTGGGGAGAAGGTCTGGAGCATGGAGAGAGGGGAGGAAGCTCAGAGATCCTGTCTGCCACCAAAATACTGGTGGTGTGGAGTGGCTGCTGCTCACATCCAGCACAGTCCTCACCATCCACAGCCAGACGCTATGGTGCTCCTGTGGTTTCCCCACTCCAAACAGGTCTCTGAACTCGTCCTCATTCAAACTGCCAAGAACCATCAGGATTGGGAGCAATACCAAGAGAAACCCAAGCAATTTCAGGCAGAAGACTGCAACCACCAAGGGTACACATTCCCAGTCACTTTTTGACTTGGAAAGGAAAACCCAACATTTTAATGATATCCTAGCCCATTTACAACATAGACACCTCATGGGAAGGAGGGATCACTCCTGAAATATCCCATTTGCTTGAGACAAGATGGGGAGATGGCAACTTCTGGAATCCCACCTGGAGCCATGAATGCTTCAGGCTGCTGAAGCCGTGACTCCAGTGGCTAAAATGGACTGGAAACAGTGGCTGGCAAAAGGAAGTGACTCCCACTGGGTGCCAGGCAGGACAAAGCATGTGATGAGCTGTATTAAAAGCTGGCAATTCATCCCATTTAACACACTTCTTCTAATGGAGCTCTTGAGACTCCTGCACAAAGCAGCTGAGACCATGAATTAATGGGATTAAAGGAAACAGGCCTAATGTGTATCTAAGCTATAATATACCCACAACCACAGAAGTAAATCGGTAAAAGAACAATGCACTTTTGCTGTTTGTGCCCAGTTTTTCCAGTCTCCTGCAGTACATCTTGGATGATTGGTGGGAATTAACATGTGGATGTGCTTAGGGACATGGGTTAGTGGTGGGCTTGGCATTGCTGAGTTAATGGTTGGACTTGATTGCATGGGTCTTTTCCAAGCTTAATGATTCCATAATTCTATGAAAAAGACCATGGCAAGAGCCATCTGCAGTTACCAGGTAAGATCCAGGCCTCTGTTGGAGCAGTGTGGTGATCACTTACATTTTCAAAGTGCTGGGACAGAGGCTGTGTGTAATTTTTAAGACAGGAGGTGGAAATGCAGCTCTTTCGTGAACCCCAACATCAGCCAGAATACTGCAGGTTTCCTGCTGCTGGTGTGATGCTCAAAGACTGCTGGGCTTTCCCTCAGCCAGGGAAGATGCCAGACAGGATCAGCAGAGTTTCCAGCATCAATAAATTAGGATGTGCCCCATACATCCCCAAGAATGTCTCCCTATGGGGTGGCTTTCTTGCCTCTACAAGGAGGTTCCTAAGCCCTGCAATGGAGGAAAAACTTCCATCAGGAGAAAGAAGGAAAAAAGACCAAAGTAATCTAATCTCTTCACTTTTTTTGCCCATCATTCCCAAAGAAAAACATGGCAAGGCAGCCATGGAGGCTAAAACATGCCTCTGGCATGGATTTGGATTTGGCACTGAAAAGAAAAGGTTATTGGTAAAAACTCCAGGGCCAGATCTGCTCTCACAGACTGGGTTACACTGAGGAGAGTTGACAAGCTTCACCCACGGTAAACACTTCTCTTTGAACAGGTTATAGAGGTGCCTGGCATCCAAAAACCAGGAGCTCCCAGCTCTTCCAGCAACACCAAGCCACACACAACCATTTTCCTCTTGGATCCAATCCCAAACCCTGCTAAATTAGCACCAACCTTTGTCTCAGCTGTTTAATAGAGGCAGGGTGCCAAACAGAGCAGGCTTGTGCCATCCAAGTGAAACAGACAAATGCTAAACCCACAGATTATAAACTACAGTAGTTTCACGATTATAAACCGCACCTGAATATAAGCCGCACTT
>VRYO01002326.1:316365-328574 GCA_009812075.1 Sialia sialis
GTGCGGCTTATATTCAGGTGCGGTTTATAATCGTGAAACTACTGTATATTGTTATAATTAATTAAATACACTGTAATTGTGATAATAATAATAAAGAGTTGAAGAAGAATAGGAAGGGAGGAAGAAGGAATATGGAATAAATATAAGAATATCACATATGGAATAAATAAGGAAATACAGAACATGAAATACAATAAAAGGGAACATGTAACATGTATTATATTATGAACTACTAATCTAATTTTAAATTGCCATTCCAGTTAGATGAGGACAATGTTGCTGCTCAGGAAGACACACTGTTTTACCCACCTCTCTCTCCTTCTCTGCAGGGTACTGGGAGTGTGACACAGGAGGGGTTTTGGACATAAAGGATGGCTGGTAATGAGATGGAAGAACTTGGCAGGAGGTCTCAGCTGCTGGGCAGGCCCCCAAGATGCTCCCTCCATCCATGGTGACATTTTCTTGCCAGTATCCACATCCAAGGGCCCACTCCCACAACTCACCATCGTGCTCCCTTCAGGAAACACAACTTCCCACCCCAAAGCTTGGGGTGGGACACAAGCTGTGCCATGGGGATTGATCCCAGGAGTTTTCCCCCCTCCCAGCATGGACACTCACCCCTCAGGTAGCTCTTCACCTTCAGGTAGCCCACGGTCAGGCGGAGGATGGAGAGTTTATCCAGCCTGGAGCACACATCCTCAGGGAAGGGCAGCAGCTCCGTCAGTGTGTTCAGCTCCTGGTTCAGCCGGTCCCGGTGCCGCTTGGAGGGGTTGGACTTCACACCCTCGGGTGGGGGTGGTTTGGGGCTGGAAGAGGCAGAGGAGAGGTTGATCAAACTGGGACTGTCCATTTTCAAGCCCAGCAGTGGCTTTGTTGCAGCCACAAGAGTGAAATGGTTAAGATTTTTACACACACACCCTGCTCCTCTTAGAAATCATAGAATCACTGACTGGTTTGGGTTGGAAGAGACCTTAAAGCTCATCTTTTTCCAGCCTCTGCCATGGGCAGGGACACCTTCCACTATCCCAGGTTGCTACAAGCCCTATCCAACATGGCCCTGAACACTCCCAGGGATGGGGCAGCCAGGACACAGAATGAGATGAGCGTTAAGGTCCGTTCCAACCCAAACCATTCTGGGATTCTATGACTTAAACAAAGGGATATCTCATAGGGTGGTTTAGGGCACCACACTTTGAAAAGAGCCTCTCTTAAAAAAAAGAAAATATGCAAAAAGGTTTTTTTTCTTCCAATATTCTGATTTCTGACCCTTTCAGATGGGCATTTCCAAATTAAACCAGCATTTGATGCCAAACTTGGGCCCTGGGGACAACCCTGCAGAAGGAACAGTGTCCAGGAGAGCAGGCTGAAGCCTAAATGAGGTCCCATCTCTGTGAGCTGCAGTTATTTCACCCTCCCCAGTTCAAAACCCCAGTAGAGCAGTAAGAGCTCAGTTAATTACTAACAAGTCCTGGATGTCACCCTGTGTCCTTTTTTTTTTTGAGTCCCAGTCTGAATTTTGCAGCACAAAGACAAATCCTTCAGTCCCCCTCAGCTCTGTATTTCACTTGGCTGCATCCCCCAATAGTCATCTCGTTTGGTTTGATGTGATTTGTCTAACCACAAACTCCCTCTCTGCAGGCATCCTCGCTTCAGGAGGGAGCTCTGGATAACAGGATCTACCAGTGTTTAGCAGCAATTGAAGCTCTCTCCTCTACCACCACTCTCCAATCTCATCTGGCAGGGCTGCTTGCATGTGTGACATGGGAGGAAATGAGCATTAAATGAAATGCACTGAGGTGCCTGTTGAATTTGCAGCTCAGAGAGAGATTGAGGGGTCTTTTAAGGCTGAATGGAATATTGCAGCTCAAGCCTGCTAGGTTGTAAGAGCAGCATCAGGAGGGATATCCCCTTTCACAGGGAGGCTGGCACGACCCAGCTCCAAACTAGTCCACACAAGCTGGGTAAAACATGCTGGTAACAGGGCTTTTACAAAGTTTAAACAACTCTTGAAACCAGTCATGCACCAGGAAGGAGAAAAACTAGAATAGTTTTCCCTTGATTTAAAAAAAAAAAGGGCGTGAAGAAAATTTGTCTGAGATTCCTCAGATATCCTTCAAGTTTTCTGGCCACTCACCATCTAAATCCAGCTGCAAACAGACAGAAAGAAGAGAAAATGAGACTGCAGATGAGCACTGCAGTGGGTAAAAAAACACTGAGGTATAATAGAAGCACTGGGACAGCCTGGCCAAACACTGAAAATCCTCTGGCTGAGGCACACAGGGTGACTCAGCCAGCAGCAAGTCACCCCATAGCCCAAGGAGGACACCCCAACTCCTCTGTTCCTGCATGTCTCAGCTGCAGCATTCAGGGTGCTCTGTAGCCAGCCTTGACAGAGGGGAGGCCAGTGAGGAAAATGCCTCACAGAAACAGTGAAGCTTGCTCTTGACATTTAAAACCTGTTCCAGTTCCCTTTCCTTTGGCCCACTCGTTATGAAGCACACTGTGCCATGGACTTTGTGGTGAAGCTGGTACCCCCGTGCCAAGGGAAAGCTCAGCTCCCAGCGGGGCAAAGGCTGTGCTGCTGATGGGGTTTGTTTTTCCCCAGCTGCTCTTTGAACAGGAACTCTATAGGAAGTGTATCCCTTCTGCAAGCTGGCAAGTACCAAGGGAGATTATTCCTGAGAGTGGAATTTGCCTGAACTGATCTGTTGTCTCCTAATTCCTGTTGATAGTCTTTTTTTAGTAAGTAAAAAGCCATGAGCAAACTGCAAAGAGGCAGGAGAAACCCCTCAGTCCATTCTCCCCATCCCCTCTGGCTAGCTACACATCCCACTGCCACCAGCCCTACTCTGCCTGGCCTCTCCCAGCAGGATCCTGCTCCGAGATCTGACCCATCACAGAGAAAAAGAATCTCTTCCCATTCCCAAGGTTGGCCCAAGGGAACGAGGACCTTTCTGCTCCAAACACCTTCTCCACCCTGAGCCACACCAACCTAGCCCAAACCCTCACGCTGGTATGCCAGAGGGCTGGAATCACTGCTCCAGAATGAACAGGAGACAGGCTTGTGGCAGAACAACTATCCTTCATGTTTCCACAACAAGACTCTCAAACGAATACCCAAGAGAGACCCGGGGACACTTCACTACAGGTTTAAAGCGTTGATGATCTCTCCTTCATCCCGGGCTCGGATTCAGCTAATCCACGTCCTCCCCCACAGCCTCCCAGAAACAGATAACCACCTTTCGCTCCTGTACACCTGGGAAAGCTGAGGTTAAACAGGCTGGTGGGACTCGGGAGCTGGGGAAGTTTCGAGGGAGGCAGGACATACCGAGGCGGGTGTTATGTAACAGCTACTGAGCAGCGTAATGATTAGTAATTAAGAAATCGAGATGTTTTGGTAATTACTAATCGCCGTAAATTTGATTTAGGCGGGCACGAAAACACAGCCCGGATAATCGCTGCTGAGCAGCTCAGCTCAAACTCTCCGGCGAGCTTCCTCATCGGGATGGAGGACAAGCATCTTTGGGAGTTCTGTTCTCCCATCAGCGTGCCAGAGCCGACACAGCGTTAGCTCCAATTAACCCTGATTAAAACGCAGTAACCCAAGCACTCTGCTCCCTTTCTCTCCCCCAGCGCTCGCACCAGAGCGACTCCAAGCGCTTCCCCAGAACCAGCTGGGCTCCCGCTGCCCGGGGTGACCGGGGAGAGCCCCCTCGCTGCACCCACCTCTTGGGCACCGGCTTCTTCCTCTTCCTGCCAGCGTACATCCCGGGCAGCGGCAGCGCCCACCGCAGCGGCGGTGGCGGCACCGGCACCGCGCCCAGGGCGGGGCTGCGGGACACCGCCCACACCCCGGCCACGCCCTTGGGTGGCCACGCCCCCGGGACACCAAATCCTGGGAAACGCGGCGTCCATGGGGCGTCCTCCACAGCGGACGCTAAATCCTGGGAAACACTGTGCCCGCGCATCACCTGTGAGCCCCAAAGGCCACCCTCACAAGGGAACACCGAATCAAGGTAACACTGTGCCCATGGGACACCAAATCCTAGGAAACACCATGCACCTGGGTCACAATCCTCAGAGGACATTAAATCCTGGAAAACTCCGTGCCCACAAGCCGTTCTTCCCAGGGGCCACCAAATCCTGGGAAACACCATGACTCTAGACCACCATCCTATGTACAGGTGACACTGAATCCTAGGAAACTTATCCGTGGGCCACAATCCTCAGGGAACATTGGTTTGTGGGAAACACCGTGTCCATGGGCCGCCATTCCAGGGCCTGACATCCTTGCTGGTGCCCCTACAGGAAAAGCCAGCCTATTCCTTCTCACTTTGCCTTTCCCTGAGTTAATGCTGCCCAAAGCTTTTGCTCTTCCTCAATAACCAGCTCCAGCTGCTGTGGTGAGGCCCTGGCACGGGTTTGCCAGGGAAGCTGTGGTTCCCCCTCTCTGGAAGGGCTCAAGCCCAGGATGGACAGGGCTTGGAGCATCCAGTGGGTCTGGCTGCAGACAGAACTGTTAAGGAAACCCCAACCCAACCTTTGTGGATTGCTTGGTTGGGTTTTTCAAGCTGTTTGCAAATTCTAGGGATAAATCCTTGAAATGCAACTTGATTGCTTCTTGTCAGGGGCAAAGCAGAAGCCACTAATGGTGTCACAAATGTGCCAGGTCAGCAGAGCTGATGTCACTGTGATGGGAAACGTGTGAGACGTTTGATTATGACCTTTCCAGGTCCAGTAATTTAACGGTGCTTTTAAATAAGGGTTAGGATTACTGCACGTGTTCCAAGCCTAAAAGCTCGGAGATGTTGGTCAAGCAACCGAAGCAGGCAGCAGAGGGAATTGGGACACTGGATGTGCAGGTATTGGAAACAGACGTAGCCCAGGCTCCCTCCTGCGGGGACCTGCTGGCAGACATAGTGCCGGCCTCCTGTCTGTGCCTTATATCTGCTTCCTAACCTGGCTGTCGCTCATCCCGCCTGCTTCCTAACCCGGGTCGTTCCCTATCCTGGTGGCTCCCGGTCCCACAGGTTGTCCCTCGTAGCCGCTGTCCCCTCTCCCGCCAGAGACCACACGGGCCGTGGGCGTGGCCTTTTGTGAGGGGCGAGACTGGAGGCATGACCTGGCAGCGCCTTCGTCGCCCGGGGCACCGCCTTCTAGCCTGACGTCATCACTTCGCGCCACCGCCCTCCGCTTGGCACCGCCATGTCCTTGTGGGTGTCCCGGCTCGGCCGGGCCGTGGCCGCGCGGGGCCAGCGGGGGAGCTCCGGGCCGGGCAGCGCCGCGCTGAGCTCCGTCCTGCCCGGGGTGAGTGGGCTGGGCTCCGTCATGCCGGGGGTGAGCGGGCAGGGCTGCGGGCTGGGCTCCGTCCTGCCCGAGGTAGCGGGGAAGGCTGGGCAGGGCTGTCTAGAGGTTCGTCTTGCGGGGTGCGAGTGGAGGTGGCTGGGCAGGGTTCTGTCTAGAGCTCCGTCCTGCCGGGGTGGATGAGCAGAGACAACCTGGGCCCGGGGATGCCTCTCCCCGGGGCTGGATTGTCCCTTGGGAAGGGATGCTCCCAGCAGAGACCTGTGAAAGGCGGCAAAATGAGAGGCAGAGTGGAGCAAATGTGGGAGGGTGGAGTGCAGCGACCTTCGGTTCTGGCTGAGGTCAATTACGCTGTGGGGAAAGGAGCGCTCAGTAAAAATGAGGTAAGGGAGGTCACTGCACCGCTCAGAATGAGGTTTCTACGGTGTTTACGCAGGTCTGTGTCAGGCCCTGAGTAGGGCTCAGAAGGGCCCTGCCTTCAGCCCCACAGTCCAGGGGGTCCTTCTTGCCACCTCTCCGATCGTGGAATAGTTAAAGCTGAAAAAGACCGCTGAGCCATATTGAAAGAAAGGTGTAGCTCTCCTGAGAGTGGGTTTAGTTTTATTATGTGCCCAAAACCACACGAAAAGCAAGAAAAAGTTGAATGTGATTTGGGAACTCTCGGTGTATTGTGTACCTGGCCTTCAGACTGAAAATTGTTTCATGCTTTCTGTCCTCTCTGCCTTTAATTTAATGAACAGCTTCCCAGCTTAACTACTGCTGCAGTTGCTAAACTGAAATGACAGTGCTAAGGTTATTGAGTAAGAATTCCTTGTATTGGATGTGTAAGGGTGTGTCCTATGTGCATGTCTGAAAAAGCTGTGTTTTCAGGTAAAAACCCCTCCAAATTTGCTATTTTCCATGTGTTTTCCTTCAGGCAAGAATCCACACCAGCCCTGAGCAGAGCCTGCAGTATGGATGGCTGGCCTATATGTTGGGAGAAAGGGCCAGCAAGAAGTTCACAGAGTACAGCAAAATCTTCACGGTTGAGGGCAATCTGTCCTCTGGGAAGGGCAAACTGGCCCAGCAAATAGCAGAAAAACTGGGTATGTCTTACTCAGATTGTTTCCCTGAGAGCTGACAGAGTTTCCTGGGGACTCGTGTGCAGAGGGAATTCTGAGCAGCAGTTCTGGTTTGGGACATGCTGTATGGAGTGGGGGATGTTGATGAAGTTTGGGATGGGCATTTATTGTGCGTGAAGCTTCAGTTTTAACAGTGTCAGTGTGCTCCTGGAGATCTTGGATTTTCCACATGGATGCATTTGGAACAGCCCAGTTCTCCCTGGGCAGTGGCAGTGCTCAGAGATTGGGCTCATTGCCCAGAGGGGTCAGGGCTGTTTTGGAGCAGGAACAAGGAACAGCTGTGTGTTCAGAAGCTGAGGAGGTGTTTGCTGCTTATTTCTGCTGTGGGGTTCCTCTCTTTGTCAGGAATGAAGTACTTCCCTGAGGCAGACATCCACTACCAGGACAGTATCTCGGGGGATGGGCAGCTGCTGCCTGAGAAGTTCAATGGTTTCTGTAACCTGGAGAAGTTCTACACGGATCCCAAGTCTCCCGATGGGCACTCCTACCGCATGCAGTCCTGGATCTTTGGGAGTCGTGTCCTGCAGTACGCCGACGCCTTGGAGCACCTGCTCAGCACAGGTTGGGGAGTCATGGAATGCTTGGGGCTGGAAGGGATGTTGCAGTTCCTTTTGTTCCAACCTGGAGCCTGTTCTCCCTTGCAGGTCAAGGTGTGGTGCTGGAGCGCTCTCCCTACAGTGACTTTGTGTTCCTGGATGCCATGTTAAAGCAGGGATATGTCCACAAGAGATGTGAGTTCCTGCCAGCAAAAGGAAGCTGTTTTGCCATAATCTCTCTGAAGTCTTTACTTTACTTTACTTTAAAAGAGAAACAAAAACATTCCTGCTTGGAAGGAAGGATTCCTTTAAATATTCAGTGTTCTGTGTTGTTGGGTGGAGTCTTAGTGGTAGTGAGAGGACAAAAGATAAAGGGTACGAAATAAATGCAAAATGTTTCAGTTTTAAGGGAAAAACCCTTTTTCACTTGAAGGGAGTCAAACCCTGGAGCAAATCACCTGGGATCTCTCCCCTGGAGATACTTAGAATGCTATGGGTGGAGTTCTCAGCAGAGTGGTGATTTGAGGATGTTCCTCCCAACCTGAGTGGTTTGGTTTGGGGTTATGGACACTGAGTAAATCTGTTCTTTTGACTCTCCTGAGGTGGAGATAACTGTTTCCTTGACTGCCTCCTGTTTTTGCTGTTGGGTTTAAAAGGTTTGTATTTGGTTTTTTTACCACCTGCTGTAAGTTGCTAGGCGACTTTGAGAGCTGGCTATAATGATCTGTGTGTCTTACTGCTCTGAATTGCTGGGGCAGCAAATCCCAGCAATTCAGCAAATACAAAATCCCAATTTGAATTGTGCTGGAATCCTTAGGGAACAAACATCTTGATCAGAGCTACTGCTGCTTACTGTCTCTAAATGGTGGAGGAAAAGCTGAGATTCCTCTAAACCTGAGTCAGGAATAAAGTCCCTGTTTGATATAAGTGGGTTTAGATTCTTGGATCTCGGTGCATGAAATTTCTCTGGAGATAGTTTATTCTGTAAACTTCCTGAATTCTGTTTGAGGAAAAGCCTACCCTAAACGTGCTCTATGAGCCCAAAAGAAGAGACTGCAAATACAGAGGTGGAGAATGTGATTTATTTGTGTTTTACACAGGTCTCGAGCACTACAAAGAGATCAAGGAGCTCAGCATTTCTGAGTTCCTGCCACCTCACTTAGTCATTTATGTAGATATACCTGTCCCAGAGGTGCAGAAGAGGATTCAAGAGAAAGGCAAGGTAATTTGATCCCTGATTATTGCCCATTTATCTCTTATCTTTATTATTACTTGTCTCTCAAAACTGCTGCCTGCTAATGCTGTAATCACACCTTATGTGCTAGTCCTGTGGGGCTTGCTGCTGAATTCTGCTGGAGGAGCTGCTTGTCCTCTGAGATGTGAGATCTGTGTGGTGGTAGTGGTGACTTCGTGGGTATTCTCGTATGCATGCTTCAAAAAAAGCAAAAAATCAACTTTGTTTTTGTGACTGCATCAATATGTTGTCATTTGTGGAATGAGAAATTGTTTTAGGAGCAGATCAGTTTTATACCAGGCTTTAATAGCTGCCACTTCAGGAACTGTGGGCAGGTGATGGACTGCTTGCAATGCACTTAGACATATATTTCTTATTCTTGAGTGGCAGGAGCCCAGCTGGGCTCCCTAGCTCCTGCTTGCTGGTTGACTGCTTCCTCACACCTATGCTGTGGTTCATGTGTATGTCACCTGGGATCAAGACGTTCACTGAACTCCCTGAAATCCAGCAAATCACTGCTGGATGACTGTGTTATTGAACTTGTCTTGGCTCAGGAAAGCTGTAGGGTGCTTTTGCGGAGTGACTAATCTAAGTAGGGTTTGTAATTTGGGTTTCTTTCCCCCGCCCTTTGATACTTAGGTATGTGCTTGTAACTGTTTGCAGATGTATTATGAGGATTAAAAGATCTTTGTCTTGCCTTGTTCAAAGGCTGTGGGAAATGCAGTTTAACTCTGGAAAACCTGATAGGTTAAAAGAAAGCTTTGATTTATCAGAAAAAATTATCAGTTAAGAAGTTCTTGTACTGGGGAAACTTGTGAGCCTGAAAACCAGTGGTATTTTTGAAACATTTGGACAGAAATTGCTGACATAGCAATTCGTGCCTTTTTGTGGCAGTGCTGAGCTCTGTAGGGCTTGTTTGAGGAACACATGGTAGATCAGAGAAATTTCCTGTGTTCTGCACAAGTGGCATTGAAAGTACACTGCGTGGAAAACAAGCTGGTTAACGGCAGGGATGATAACCGTGAAATTTCACAGGATTGGAGTGGTGTTTGCCTATGCACTTGTCTGAAACTATGGAAATAGGTGCAGATTTTGCCTCCTTATGGAAAAGGTGGACTCGGTCTTCTCCTGTTTTCTGGGTGACTGTTACAGCTCCCTGGAACGTGGAATTAGCAGGGATGAATCAGTCTTTAGAAACCTGTGGGCTGCTTTATATATGTCATGGCATGTAAGGAATTCCAGATACTCCAAATGCCTTAATTCTTAGAAACTTTCACTGATATGCATGTGGTTCACTTGGATGTTTGACTGCTTATCCCAGAGTGAGCCCTTGGAGTCTGTGCTGGTGGGGAAAGAAAGGAAGTTAATTCCACAATGTTTTATGTTTGTTTTTTTGTAGCCATATGAGAAAAAGGTGTCTCCTTCCTATCTCCAGAGCATTGAGGATGCTTACAAGAAGACCTTCCTACCAGAGATCAGGTTAGCACAGCAAAATGTTTTGCCTCTGAGGTCTTTGAGGAAAAACCTTAAAATCTCTGCCAATATCAACAAATGATGTGCAAAAGTCCTCCTTGTGCTACAGGATACAGTACTGTGCCCTAACAAAGGGGTGCTGCATTCACAGCACAAGAACTGCAGTGCCAGCACTGGAAGATTAAAATGGGTTCAAGAGTGATGTGCAGAATGCCACAGCTGTGGCTGTGTGTACTTGCACGACCTGACAGTGATGGTATACAAGCTTTTCTTAGGCCATTTTGGGAAGATTTAGGGCTTTTCTCGCCTCAGAAAGTCCTGTCAGTTGTCAGAATCCCAGAATGGTTTGGGTTGAAGGGTCCTTAAAGCTCATCCAGTGCCACCCCTGCCATGGGTAGGGACACTTTCCAATATCCCAGGCTGCTCCAAGCCCTGTCCAACTGGCCTTGGGCACTTCCAGGTATCCAGGGGCACCCTCTGCCAGGGCCTGCCTACCCTCACAGGGAAGGATTTCTTCACAATATCCCATCTATTCCTGCCCTCTGACAATGGGAGCCATTCTCTGTGTACTGTCTCTTTCTGGGCTCCTCTTTCTTTCTTTATCTGGGAAGCAAAAGCATGTGCCTTGTAAACCTAGGATGAAACCGACCTTGTCAGCTCTCCCAATTCTTAGAAAAGAGCTCTAAAGAAATTAAAATCCTCCTAAAAATCTAAAAGCAGAATTCTGGTCCCTTGTAATTCTGGAAGAGAAACTCTCAAAAGGTATCAGATGAATTAAGTGTGTGAGTCCTGGTGTGTGCAGGGGGCTGATGGAAATCAGAGTTGATTCCCAGGTTTTGCGTGGCCTGTGTGTGCCCTCGTGGTGCTTGCTCCATCTCCCCGGGTGGGTCAGTGTGATGGCTCTGCCAGCTACTGAAGTAGATAATTCGATACTGAGATTGTCACTCATGCAGGCAAGAGTTGTTGGTATCAGGGATGGCCAGCAGCCTCCCTGTGTGTCCCCACAGCCAGCTCCTGGAAAGGAATGGGAAGCCTTGGGAATGTCATCCTCCTGAGGGCAAACTGCTGCAGTCACTGGTGGAGAGACAATTGCTGCTTGTTCTCTGCATCAGATTCCATGTACATCTCATGGTGGTCAGTGAGGCTAAATCCTGAATCCTGCTGGAATTTCACCTCTTGGCCCTCTCTCTGCATGTACCTGGTCAGTGCCCCTGTCAAGCCATCCCCCTCTACTCAGCAGCCTGGCAGTGGATGGGCTCCTGTCACAACCTGTCACTGCTCTGTGTCTCTGGCCCCTGGCTCTGGGGAGCCAGCAGTGTGTTAATCCAGCTCTGTGCATCTCAGGGTGGTTCCCATCTGGGATAGATACAGAAGCCACAGCTACTTTGTTTGCTGGCAGTGATGCAGGGAGCTGTGTTCACACCTGGCTGCTACCTCTTAGTCCACCTAGTTTGATTACCTGACTCTTGTGTATGCTCTAAATCTAGTCTAAACAGGCTGGCTAAAAAGAGTTGTTACAGACTGCTGAGCAAACTCCTGCATGCTTTCCATGCTGAAGTTTGTTTGCTTGTTCCTTGAAAAGCAGTTTGTTACTGGGCAAAACTCCTGTTTACCTCGTGCTGTTTAACTGGAGCAGCCTGAAGTAGTTTGTAGTGAGTTTTTGCTTTAAAGTTGATGCTTTCTTTCTAGTTAACTTGTTACCAATGTCTTTAATGTTTTTATTGGTAGTGATTTGTGAGCTGAGTGCTGCGGCAGGTACTGTCTGGTGATTTGGAACGGATGGGTTTGGGTTCTGTTCGATTTATCTCTTTTCCTGGAGCAGAGCTTTAAGATTGGTCATGTTCTCTTGTATCCAACTCTGCTTCCACTAAGCAGCTATTTTCTCTTAATGAAGCCCTGATAATCTGCAGAGTCAAATCAAGAGATGGGATTAAGTGATTTGATCATCGTCCTTAATGCAGTTGCCATTGTCAAGCTCTGCTGAAGCCTGACCTCCCTCTTGGGCTGACAATTAGGAGAATCTCTTATTCCAGGTGGCTGTCCCATTCCTGAAAGTGTCCAAGGCCAGGTCCTACAGGACTTGGAGCAACCTGAGGTAGAGGAAGGTGTCCTTGCCCATGGCAGGAGGTGGAACAGGATGAGCTTGAAGCTCCTGTCCCACTCAAACCATCTGGGATTGTAGGAATTTTCCTCTATGCTCTTAAACTTTGCTGTGTGATGTTTGATATAATGTCCACACTGGGCAGCTATTCCAGGGTCTTCCAGGTTTTTCAGCTGGAAACAGCTATTGGTGAATATTTCTTAAGATCTGTAGAGTAAAAGGTTCATGTTGGAACTCCTGTTGTGGCTCTGCTCTGCAAGTGCCTTTTCTCTGAAGGCTGCTGGCTGATGAAGAAAACAATCGTGTAACCAGGAAACATTACCTTTTAAAAATTATAGTAGTTTCACGAATATAAGCCGCACCTTTTTCATTGAAGAATCCAGCCTACCCCCGTGGTGCGGCTTATATTCAGGTGCGGCTTATCTATGGACAAATCCCAG
>VRYO01002326.1:329772-344402 GCA_009812075.1 Sialia sialis
TTTTTTTTCAACTGAAGTTATATAGATCTAAGCCATTTGCCCTTTAAAAGCAACTTTCCACCAGCAAAGAAGCAGCTCACAGGTGCAACAGGAATTCTGTTGCAACAGCTGAGAGCAGTCTTAAAAATTGCAATGATTCTGGTTTGGTGTTTGTGGTTTTTAACTTCATTTTTGTTCCCTTTTGGCGGGGGAGAATAGGTAGAGTACTTTTATGAGGGGAATTCAATTTCTGTGTTCCTTGCAGTGAGAACAGTGAAGTTCTGCAGTACTCAGCAGCTGCAGCTGAGGATGTGGAGAAGGTAAGTTTTGCTTTTCTAGGAGTAAGCTTAATAGATTTCCCTTGTTTCAGTGAACTTCCCCCCCTCACGGACAGTTATTAGCAGGATGACAGAAGCCTTTTGCTTCACTATCATTAACTTTTCTCTCTAGCTGCTGTTCCCTGAGAAACAAGGTTTTTGAGGTTCTGGGCAGGTTTTTGGGTCCATTTCAGTTCTAGGGATAGATCTCTATTAATAACAGTAATAGGATATTAACTGCATAATAATAATAATCTTATATGGAAGCTTGCCAAGGAGTCATCCCTACCTGGGAGGAGGGAGAGGAGAATTGCTTGTGGGCAGTGTCTGAAAGTCTTTTTGGGTTTTCATCCAAATGACGTGAAATTTCTACCCTACTTACACACAGCTCAAACTCCCTCTCCTCCTATGTTATGTGCAATGTGATCTTGGCAGAGAGTTGAGTTATATATATGTCTGTATGTAGTAGCCTGTACCTCATTGAGCTTATTAGCATATTCAAAGCATGCATTTTAATATTTAAATGACCCTTAATCAGACTAAAATTCCCTTTTTTTTTTTTTTTTTTTTTGCCCGAGGTGTCCTTCCAAGTCTGGTTTTATCACTGTAAAGCAGAAAAATATTGATAAGGACTTTCCTGGTCCTAAAATTAATGCTCCATTACCCTCCATAGGTATCTTGCTGTGTGTCTCTAGGCCTTTTGGTTGCCTCTATAAGAACAGGGTTATGTGCCACATTCTGGGTCCTCTGCTGTTGTGGATAGATTTTTGGGTGCTCCTGCACTTGATAATAAAGGTTATCATTAATAACCAGTAGACCTGTGAGGCAGTGGTGGTTTATACCCCTAAAAAAGGGCTGGTGGCTTCAGTGTGATAGCAGATAATAAATAGGAAAAAATATACAAAAAATCAGGCTGAAATGGACAAAAAAGCTGAAGTTGTGGTGTGCCTATAGAGAATATAGAGCAATTACAGTTATTTGTTCTGGACAACAACATAGAAGCATGGATAGGAGTTGAGAGCTGTGATGTTTCAAGGTGGGTACTTGGTGAATTAAAGGAAAGATGGGATGAGGGTTAAATGCCTGCTTTTATTCCCTGTCCTTCTCTCTGGACACATCTCCAAGTGGTCAGTATAAAGTAGGTTGTTTCCTCTCTAGATTTTTTCATAGTAAACCCCACTGCTAGAGATTTGATTTTAATCCTTTAAATCGGGGTTTAAAGTCAATCTAAAGCTCTTATTGTTCAAGGAGTGACTCTCCCGAGGGTCAGTAATCTTGTCATAGCTCTAAATAGGGTTATCAGATGCACCAGGGGAGTCCTTAATTTGCTTGGACAAATCTGGACTAGGGGAAGGATTATCATTTGGAAGTTAAAGTACAATGCCACAGAGTGATTAAGGGTGGAAGAGACCCTGTAAGATTATCCAGCCTAAGATGTTGCATTGTCATTGTCGTTGGGTGTTGGGGGTAGATATTGGTATGTGGAAGAATTCAGTTGGTTTTTCTCCCTTTTCTGTTCAGATTCAGTTTCCCTTTAGGATGACACAAGAGAAATTTGGAAATAGGGGTTGGCAGGAGGGCTTTTTCTTGTAAGGTGTATGTTTACACAGGTGTGTCCTTTTGGCAGGCAGCAGTGTTCATTAGCCCACTCCAATCTGTTTGCTTGGGGATTTGGGAGCTGAATTTTTTTATGCCTTATAATTTAATAACTTTTGGTTTGTTCAGAGCACACAAACACAGCTTAGATACGATTTTTTACATGCCCTAAAAAGGGCATTTTGGGTTTCCTGTTGTAATTAACTTTGGTTGTGGTGGCTGAAGGGGGTAATGAGTGCTGAAATGAGCTTCATTAGGATGTTTTGCACTTGTGTAGCACGAGGGTAAAAACTGGGAATACAAAGTTAGCTGTATGTTTAATTTCTTTTAAAGCCTTGGATATTGCTAATTCCTGGGGGATGCTAGGGTATTCCTTGTAATTTAAGGAGTTCTTCTGTCCTGGTTGGGAAACTGATGTCATTGTTAAGGAGCTGCTGGGAGAGATCTTCTTGACATCATGATAACAGTGAGCAAAACTAATTTGGATACACATTCTTCTTCCCCTGTAGCACATTGTGAGCCCTGCTGCAGCAACTCTGACTAGTGCTCCTATCAGGTGCAGAGAGTTTCCAAAGCTTTGCAGTGGAGTGAAGGAACTGCTTTTGTTCAGCTTGTCAATTTAATAATTCAAAGAAATAATGGCTGTTTGAACTTACACCTTACGCCTTTCTTCCTCTCATCTTGGAGTTACATTGCAGTAGTTTGTGCCTCAAAAGTGTTTATTCAGTCATGTCCAAACCATTATTTCTCACCATGGAAATATAATTCTGGTAAGAATGGATCTTTATTGTCGAGGCTACTTTGTATTAGCACTCAGTTACTGTTTTTTAAGTGGTAATGGCTGGAATTTAGTGTTTGCAGGGAATAATTGCAGGGGATTGAATGTAAAGAAAACAAGGATTTTTTGTTTAGCATTCTGTCACTTCATTGCTGACATGTGCTCACTTGTTGGTGGGTTGACAATGTGCCATCAGGACTTTGGCTGTGACCTCAGCTTTATCCTTTCCCTATAGTAAAGGTCTCTGGAGAGGGATGTTGGAGCTCTGACAATCTGCTCCTTCCCATTTTTCTCCAAGATGCTGTCTCCACCTCATCAGGCACTTGAAGTGCATCCTTCTGACACCAGGGCAGGTCTCCCTCAGCTCCAGGCAGCCAGGTGTGATAAACAATTACCTCCTGGAGCAGCAGAGATGTTTTTTGGTGGAGCCAGGCTGTAAATAAAACCTGGGGTTAATAAGTTTAGAGATGATTTGCTGAGCTGGCATTGCTTGTTTGAAGAGTTCTGAGCTGTGAGTGTCACCTTTCCTTTCATACATGGGTGAGTGCTGATGGCTGGTGAAATCCTGAGCCCTTGGACTCATAGCTGCAGCTCCTGAAGCCCTGAGTTTTTCCAGCCTGAAACGTGCCTTTAAAGTTTCTGTGCATCCAGGCAGGTGCCACACCTGCTGCCCTGCCTGTCTCAGGGGATGTATTACTGAGCCTCTCTGGAAATAAAACCGACCAAACTGTTTTTGTAACAAAAAGGCACTCAGTTTAGACTTCTCTCCACTTCCTCATTCTCCCTCAGGGGTGAGGTAGTATCTTCTTTGCTTTTCAGCCCCGGTAACAGGTTAAGAAAGAATGTCTTGGATCAGGTAAGAATGTGGCAACAAGGCACCTCTCAGCCAGTTTATTCCCTGCCATCCAAAGCTGAAAGCACAGGAGGTTAGGAGATCCCCCATGTGTGTGCCCAGTACTCCTAGCAGCCTTCAGAAATAGAACTCAGAGATGATGATTTTATCTCTAGATGTGTGCCTTGTTACTACAGCTTTAGCAGTAAAGCATTTCTCATTTGTTTAATAACCTATTTTGATGATTTAATGGGTTTTTCGCTCAAACCACCCCTCAGTGAGCTTTCTTTTCTGATTCCAGGTAATTGAAGACATCGAGTACCTGAAGTTTGACAAGGGGCCATGGGTGGAGCAAGACGATGTTTCCTTACATCACTTGAGACTTCAGTAAGTGTGATGTCATCAGCCACTGAGCAATTCTTGGCATTAAATCCCAGGGAAAGTGGTCAAAGCCATGAGTTTTTAAAGGTGTCGTATTTTGTAATATTGGTGCTTGGCACTGGAAGGTGATGTGGCATGTTTGCTGCTGATTGATGAGACTTAGAGGCTCCAGACAAATTTAAGAGTGGTTTTTGTCAGAGATCCTTGTCTGCCCAGTTGGAAGAGATCAGACTCAGACAGTGGAAAGGGACTTGTTGGAATAGAATTCAATTTAATTTTAATAATTCTTTGCAAGTGCACCATTTTTAATTTTTCTCTTTTGTTCATATAAAATACAAAGATACATAGATAAAGAATATAGCTGCACTTGTAAGGCTGTTAATACCAGAAGTGAGACAGGCTCCCCATTTTGCCAGAACTTCAGATTGAATGTGCAGGTCGAAATTTTAGTATAGTTACATTTTTAAAACAAAATTCAAGTGATATATTATTTTCATTATTTTGTGGTTGTCTCACAGGTTGATAGAAACAGATTTTTTAAATTGATTATCTGCTCCTATCTGTTACAAGTATTGGAATAGTAAGTTAAACCTTTTTTCCAGACTTGTGATGTTTTGTGCATTTTACTTTTCTGTGCTGTTACTTCAAATACCTCCTAAAAATAGAATAATGCTCCTATTGTATGGTTTTTCTATCAAGGAATGAAGGTAGGTTGCAGAAGAGCAGTGTTGGATGGTGTCTCAGAGGAACAATGATTTGGGTACATTGTATGTATCAAAGATGAGGTTGCTTCCTGTAATAATTGGAGGTTCATATCTGGTGACTTAGGCCCTAAAAAATGATCACAGTCAGACTTCCTTTGGAAGAGAAAAGAAGTTGCTTGTTTTCCTGTAGTTCCACACTAGTGCAGGTATCGGGAAAGGATTATTAATTGTGCTGAGTTGGAGGGAGTTGAAGGAAACCTTACAATTACAGCAGTGTGTTAAGATACTGTATGAAAATTATATTTCACAATTTTAGGAGGGAATAAATTGCTTTAAGCACTCAAATTGTCATTGAACCCTGGAGGAGGGTGAAAGAGTCTTCTGCACAAGGCTCTTGTCACTGTAGATAATATGAAATAATTTGTTCTTTTGGCAAAAACATGGGGCTGTTTGAAATCCCAGAAAGCAATAAGCTGCTTATTTAAACCACAGAATCATGAAATATCTGTGTAAGGGACCCACACTGAACATTGATTCTGGGGTTTGCTTTTGAATCCTTTATGCAGGGCTGTCAGGGCATTGATAAAGGGGTGGCATCACATCCTGTGCCCATCTTGAGCTCATGCCTCGTTCAGCTGAGTGAGGGAACCCTGGGCAACATCGTGGGCAGCCTGGGAAGAGCCTCTTTGTAAAATGTGTGTTTTTGGACATGGTCTTTCCCCATGGTAGCTCCAGAAACGCAGGGAGCCTGCTGCAGGCTGGCTGTATTGGAATTGCAGTCAACCCAGGTGTGAATCCATGAACCTTAAGTTGATGCTTTTCTTACGTTTTCCAGTGCCTGAGAAGGAAAGAGCCCGTGGTCCCCGCAGGTGTGCAGGTGTCATGTGCCTGTGTGAGTTTGGAGTTTGTCCTTTGGAAAGTGATTTTCCCCACTGGTGCCTACTTGTGTGCTGGCACACGCTGCCCTCTCCCGGGTGTTCTTGGCAGGCTCCACCAGCTCTTCAGGACCGTTTGGGTTGGAAAAGCCCTTTGAGATCACGGAGCTCACAATTCCCTTAGCACTGGCCAAGCCCACCATGATCCTGTGGCCCCAGGTGCCACACCCACATGGCTCTGAACACTTCCAGAGACAGTGATTGCACCACTGACTTTTCCGATGCCTGACCACCCTTCCCGTGAGGGAATTCACCCGGTACCCAATCTAAGTTTTGCTCTGCTTGGTTTTCCACCTGCAGTTGCTTTCTTTGCTGACCTCCCAGCTCTTGGGGCTGTGTCAGCCTTGCTGTTCCCTTCCACCCTCAGCTTGTACCAGCGTTCCCGGAGGCGGGTGATGGCTGAGGAGGGCATAGGTATAATGCGTGGAATCCCCAGCAGGCCCTCGGAGTGATTAATGCAAATTAGCCAGCTAATCACACCGGTGAGCCGCACCCATGGGCAGTCAGCTGCAGAATGATCCCTTTTATCTCCCTGCCTGCCCTTAAGTGCTCTCCTCTGCCCTGGCAGCAGCATGGTTGTGGGGTCTTGGTAAATGGTAGAAAAGGGCTGCCTTTGTGGCTTGGAAGCTGGAGCGATCTTCCAGAGAATATTCTTCACATCTTCCCTTCCTCTCCAACAGAAACCATTCTGGCTTTTTAAGCGTCTCAGAGAGAGCTCCTCTGTTGCCACTGCATTGTCTCAGGCATGTTTTTATCTGGACCTTTCCCAGTGACATTTGCCTGTCCACACCTACTGCAAAATGTATCACGTTTGGGATGAGGATCTGCAGGCTGTGTAACCTTGCCTGTCTTGGTCGGCTCGTGGGGGGAACTTGCTGTGCTTGTTGTATTAGATAGCTGCACAGCTAAATCTGGTATGCTTCTGCTGCTCCTTCAGAACCTGCAAGTGAGGGACAGAGACCCTGCAGCTTTGCTTGGCAGTGTAACTTGGCTTAGCAAATGGAAGTAGTGTGCCTGTTTTAATGTCTAATTGCAAAAAGCAGGACTAGAGGGGCTGTCAAAGAGGTGTGTTGGACCTGGCTTTGGAACGTCTGTCATGGAGACTCCAAAAACCTCATGAACTTTTCATGGTGAAACTTCCGGTACTGTATTTTCTTTAGCACCATGGTTCTCTCTTCATCATAAAATCATAGAATCCCAGAAAGATTTGTGTGGATAGGACCTTAAAGCCCATCTCATCACTCCCCCTGCCATGGGCAGAGACATCTTCCACTATCCCAGGTTGTTCCAAGCCCTGTCCACCCCATCTCATTGCTGCAATTGAAACACTTATTTTGTGATTTCCTCTTTGCAGTGGCTTGTCTAGGTTTGAGGAGCTTTGTTGCACCTTCTCCCCTTTTCTTTCAGAACATTTTGGAAAATGTTTTTTATTCTTGGTGTTGATGGTGAGTGTTTGCTCACCAAGGCAGTGGCTGTGCCTCACCTTGGCCATCCATACCTGTTTTGCCTGGCCAAATGCAGGAATTGGAGTCCCTTTGGCGGAAGGAGGAATATTAATTTCATCTTTCAGCACAGCTTACCTGGAATGGTTTTGTGATGTTGGCTTGTAGGCCAGTGAATGCTTTTAAGTCTCTCTTGTCATGTGAATTTTTGTGACTATGCTGATATCGGGTGTTGAGAAATCACAGCCCAGACTATGCAAACAGGGTTTTTTTGTTGGGTTGCCTGGTTTATTTTTTTCTAACCAGTCTCCTTTCCTTACCCCACCTTGCACCTTTGGCACGGTTCATCAGACTCTGAAGCTTGTGGTATTGTGTCCTGCTGTGAGCTGCCTGTGAGGGAAGCAGGAATTTCTCCTCCAAAAAGAAGCAGGAATGTGTCAGTCCTGATCCTTCTGCTTTTGCAGTTGTGCTAGATAACGTGTCTGAATTGGTGTGTAATGGGTGTTTTTGGAGAAGAGATGAGTTATCCATTGCTGTAGTAAAAAGCATAGTTCAGAAGTTTATGTGAGCTAAAATTTGATATTCCTAAAGTTTTGGGCGCACACAGTCACTTACATGCTCTCAGTTCCTTTACACATATGACCTAATCTGGAAGGTAAAGGTGCTGTATGCTTAGAGCTCCTTCAGGAAACTCTGGTGAAGTGTCAGAAAAGAATAAATAGTGGTCATTTTCTGCTGGGGGAGAGAGAGAAAATGAAAGAAACATAAAAGGTGCCTGTAAATGCTTCCTGCTGAGCAGGGAATTAGTCCTGGCAAGTGGCTGTGGTTTTGTGGTCAGGCATTGTTGTGGCAGGTGTCTTAGGGTGTGCTTTTGCGTAGTATTGCAAATTATTTATGAAGGTGGAGAGAACATGGAGAAGCCATCAGTAGCTTTAATTATTTTCTTGTGCAAAGAAGTTTTGGGAACAGCAGTTTTGTCATTTGGTCCTTAATGAAAATTAATTGTGCCTGGGAGCTGTCCTCTCCAAATGGCCACTTGGCTGAGATTCAGGAAGGAATGGATTCACTGCAGACTGGGTGACCACAAAGCCTCATTTCCGTGTGTAATGTTATGCTTTATGTGTGCCTCGACTCCCTTTTGTGCCTTCCAGCATGTGAAATACACATTTAATGTTGTTGAATAATATTGCAGTTTATAGGAAACATCTTTGGTGGTGAATCCTGATCCTGGAAAAGGGCATTTATCCTCACCTTTTCCCCTCTGAACTTCAACTGGATTTCCTTACAAATCTGTCTGTAGTGGGAGAATTTACAGCGTGAATATCAGGATATGTTAGCAAACCAGGTCACTTGTTGGAACCCTTCATTGCTGAGAGGAAAGGTCCCAAAATTTATGATTCAGGAGTAAAAATAATTGCTTGAAGATGATGAGCTTTGTGCTTGATGTGCATGTCAGTATTTGTTGAGAAATGGAATTCACTAAAAACAACTCGATGTGCAGAGTTTTCGGTGTTGAATTTAGGGTTTGGCTAGTGCTGACTGGGAAGGGATGTGTTTTTGCCAGCCACGTGCAGGTGGCACTGTTGGCCTGTGGACGGCCACAGGCAGCAGGAGGCTTTCCAGCAGTTTCTCAGGCTTTTAAAATTCAGCATATCTGAAGTGCTGGTGCTGTGCAGAGTGGATTGGCGGTGGATCCTGAGATCCATCACTGGAGCTCTGCAGCTTCCTCCAGGTGTTCCCAGGCAGGATGCTGGAGGCACTGCCTCCTTCAGACCCTCTCACTGTCTCAGTACTGGTCCATGTAGGATGGGAATTTAGCAAGGTGGTGTGTGGCATTTGATAAAACCACTGGTTTTTACACTGCTTTTATAGAAAGTACACATGCCAGAGGGGATTCATGGAGGATGGTCCCAGGAATGATGGAGCATCTCCAAGGAGGAAGAACCTGGGAGGGGAAATGGAGAAGCAGAAAGTTGGAGCAGAAGTGGAGTGCAGGCAAGGATGAGGGCCAATATACCATAGATTTGTGAGGAGAAGGATGAGTGTTTGGAAAACAGCCCATACCTCTGGAAACTTTATTGAACAGAAAAGTATTCTTTAATCATAGAATGATGATTATGAATCCTAGAATGGTTTAGGTTCAAGCCCATACAGTCCCACCCTCTGCTGTGGGCAGGGACACCTTCCACTGGATCAGGTTGCTCCATCCAAGCTGCATCCAGCTTGGCTCGGAACATTTCCAGAGATGGGCAAGCCACAGCTTCTCTGGGTACAACACCTGGCTATTGTTGGGGCAGGATTTGAACTGAGTTTGAACTTTTCCCCTCAGTGTGCAGGACAAGTCTGCAGTGCTGGATTCTGTGTCCGTCCCGCGCTTCATCCCCGAGATCACCATTGGCGGCTCCCAGTTCGACAAGATCTACTACGAGTACCGGGCGGTGAGTGCTGCTGGGGACAGCCAGGGAACATGGCCAAGGTGCTCCTCACCATTGAGGACAGCCAGGAGACACGGCCAGGGTGCTGCTCACTGCTGGGGACACCCTGCCTTGCCGCCATTGCTACTGGGAACTTCTTCATTTTGCCCAAATCCCCACCTTTTTTGAAGTCCAGCTTCCCCCCAAGTGGAATAACAAAGCAAATGTCTTGTTTCATATAAGCTGATTTTCTTTTCCTTTTTTTTTTAATCTTTTTATGTGGACTAAAGGATAAATGGCTTTCATTTGTTTCTGTTTCTTGTGCCCTGATGAGTCTGTGACCTCTGAAATCTGAAATAATCCCTTAAGTCAAACAAGAAAATTGGAAACCCATGGTGACTCCTTATCGAATGCTGAGGGAGGGAGTGGTTTTTTTTGAGGAGGAATGAATGCTGCCTCTCTTCCCCAAAGTGCTGTTGCTTTAAATAGAGTGTTTCTGCATGTGGGCATGCATCCAAAGCCTGTTGTGCCCAGCGCTCTTGCACACCTCATGCAGGCTCCCACACAGGGTTTTAATTAGCTCCTGCCTTGCTGCTTCTGGAGACAGCAGCTTCCAGTATCCCCAGAGCTCTGCCCCAGTGCTGCTGTGTGGATCTCTGGCATGGGGGCCTCTCCCCCCTCACAGGGCTTGCCTAAGGGCCAGGTATTGGAAAAGCTTCTTGGAGAAGTTGTGGAACTGATGATAATTAATGCTGAATGGCCAAAGTTACAGTTGAGCCTCTGTTTTCCAGCTGGCTTGAAATTTTCTCTGCCACTGCATCTCTTAATATTTTCCAAGCAATCTTCAAGACAAAGGAAGGAATATGCAATATAAATTGTTAGAAACTGTGATTTGCATAATCCAAGCACTATTGTTTTTCTTCTCTTGGTAATATACAGTCTCTTACTGAGATTAACATGTAAGCTACAGATTTATGGACTTGTTTGAAAACTGAACTACCAATGTTTTCTTCTGGAATAGACAGAATATTCCACATAATTTGTTGCTCCTTGGCTGACTATATAGTGGAGAGGCTCCTGGGCTCACACTATTCTGCCTCATTTGAGGTATGACCTTTCCAGCTTGTCAAAGGGGTTAAAGCTAAAGGTTAAAGCATCAGAAAGCATCTGAGTTTGTCTAATGGGTTTGAAAACTCCCTGGTCCAGCTGAGAAATTGCTCTCAGGATTTCCTTCTCCTTGCTGTCATATTCTTTAAATCTAAAACTTGAAGCTTGGGCTCAGAATTTTGGAGCCTTTCCCTCTGAGAGCTGCCTGTGCTGTGCAGCACAGATTTGGGCAGGATCTGCTATATGCCTTGTCTCTAGCACACAGCATCCATCTGCACTGCCAGTGCCTTTCTTCCCCGAGATGAGAGGACATTTTTGGGGTTGAGATGTCCCTTTGCAGTGGAGCTGGGAATTACTGAGGCTGCCTGACACACAGCTAGATGTGACCTCGGTGCTGTGTGCTGAGAGCCAGGGGTGAGACTTCTGAAAGCCTTTTTTTCCTCTGGCTGTACAGCAGCACATCCCCCTTTGTGCTGGCAGGAAACTCAGAATGTCCTGGCTCATTGAGGAGCTGGCTACCAGGAGAAATTGGTGGCTTGCCTTGCAGATGTAGCAGAGGGATGCTTAGGAGTTAGGAATATGGGTACCTGGGAAGGAAAGCTGTGCTCTCAGATTGCTCTGCTCCATGCCAGTTAGTTGACAGCTGAAGCTGAGAAAAAAAAATATTGCCAAAGTAAAATCTTCCTTCTGCAGCCTTGTTTATAGGCCCTGATTCAGGAAAGTGCTGTGGAAAGTGATAATGTCCTTTGGAATTGGGAGGAGTTGCTCGTTTCAGGAAGTATTCTGTTAAATTTAGGCTGCATTAATATTCTTTTTCTCTCTTCTGAGTGCTTGGATACTTGTCAGCCTTTGGTGATGTGGGGGGCATACTGGGATAGTGCACAATGCAAAAGATGCTGATGTTTTCCATCAGCCACTGGAAGGAGAAGCACAGAGCCAACCCCACCTGCTGTTTTATGTTCTGAGGATTGCATTCTTTGTGCTGAAACTTTGAAGAACTGGTTTTTTTCCCCCTCCAATTTTGATTAGCAAATGAAGGACGGTATTTTTTTCTCAGTCAAGGCTCCTGTGCAGAGGTGATCCAGCAAGATGCCAACCAGCACAGGCACAGAGAGCAGATGAGCTTCCAGACACCCAGATTTGGTCTGGGAGGTTGTTGGGCCTATAAAGAGGGAATCACAGGCCCCTGCCTTGTCCATGTCTGTGCAAGGATGGTCACAGCTGTGCTGCCACTTTGGCATTTGAAGATAAAGTGTTTAGGCTCACTTGTAAGTAAAGTTTAGACTGAGCTGTAAGTAAAGGCCTAATTATGAGATAATTACAGAAGTTTAACTTTTCCTTGTGGGAAATGCATGCTTTTAAAGTTGGTGTAATGATGTTTACCATATAAATACAATGATTTGCATATGGTTTTTTTTTCCTCCCTGTAACTACTCCTAAATCCTTGATCTTTCCAATAGGCAGCAAACTGCTGTGCTTTTCAGAGCTCCATGCACACAATTCATGCTGCCTAATAATGGTGGTTTTCAGGGATTTACAAATTCCAGGCAGAAGCTGGGTTTTGTTAAAAATATTCATTAGAAGCAGCTAAGAAGGAGGAGGAGGAGGGAGCACTCTTCAGAGTTCAAGATTTTAATATGTGTGCTTTTCCATGAAATAATGAGGTGGCCACATACAGTTCTGAATACTCAAAACTCACTTTTTTTTTTAATGTATATCCTCTAAATTTCTTCTGTAAGGGCTCTTTTCATGTATGAGGAGGTGGCTTTCTGCAGCCTTCTTACACCATAAAGTCCTGTGGCAGGGTTCATCAGTTCTGCTCAGGGATTCAGAAACTTCTAAGGATGCTTTTCTGGCAAGGGAGAAGCAATCTTTCAGTCAGATTCTGTAGATCAGAGATAAGCACGTTCATTCTTCAGGGGAGCAACATTATTTTAGGAACTGTCAGACAAGTAGAGGCTTGACTACCCGTTTTTTTTTCCCTTAATAACTGCTGTATGTCTCTGCCTTTCTTCCAAGTGCACACAATCCCCAGGGATAATGCTCCGAACTCCATGTGCGCCCTGCAAAGCTGGAGCACTTAGGCAGATGTGTTTGCAGTGAAGATGAAAACAAATGGCTCTGTTTAATGGAATCAGTGTACTTAAATAATGTGCTGATGTACTTCACACTCCTGCTGCATCTCCTGGAGTGGGGAAAAACGGCTTCTTTGACGTTTGTTTGCTTTTCTGTGTACATAAAAGTGCAGCTGCTTGCTGGAATTCAGAGAATCAAAAGAATCACAGAATGCTTTGAGTTGAAAGGGACCTTAAAGCTCATCTCATTCCCACCCCCTTCCATGGGCAGGGACACCTTCCACTGTCCCAGGGTGCTCCAATCCCCAATGTCCAACCTGGTCTGGGGCACTGCCAGAGATCCAGGGGCAGCCACAGCTTCTCTGGGCACCCTGTGCCAGGGCCTGCTCATCCTCACAGGGAGCAATTCCTTCCCAATATCCCATCCATCTCTGCCCTCTGGCAGTGTGAGGCAATTTTGCCTTGTCCTGTGCCTGGAAAGATAAGAGAAGGCTCTCATTTTATTTCCCTCCCTGTTTTTCTTGGTGGAAGATCGCTTTTGGAATACAGGGATGCTGAGCATGAGGCAAGGAAAGTTTGAGCAGATCAAAGTCCTGGCTACTGCTGTGAGTTGCAGTCCAGCTCCTTCCACATCTCAGCTGCTTTGCCAGACTTCATCCTCCTCCTTCCTGCCCCCAGGGCTTGGGGGCTGGCAGGGTCCTGCAGTCCTCTGTAGCAGCAAGCAGAGCAGAGGGGAATCCCACACACTTTGCCCAGGCTTTTCTTCGCTCTTTCCTAATGGAAAGGTGCAGCCTTAGGAGAAATCCTCCAGTGTCTGCTGTGCCTCCAGGTTTGAGGTGGTTGCAGGCAGTAGCTTTGAGGGGTGGTAGGTGAGCCTGCAGCACGAGTCAGCTCTGTCCCATAGCCCAATACTGAGAGTGCTGGATGGATGAGCTTGTCTTTGCAGTAGGAAGTCACAGCTAGCTCCAGAGGGAGGGCATTAAGGGAAGACTCCCCAGGTTTAAGGGGCCCGAGAGCAGCCCTAGCCCTTTTGGGCAGCTGTGGGGCTAAAGGTGGCTGCTGGCCAGGCCCTTAGTTCCCCATCTCTGCTGGGAGTGCAGGTAGCTCCTCACATAAAAATCTCCTAAAAGAGCTACAGAAGGAATACTTGAACTTTCAGAAAGCCAGAGTCTGGATCAACAGGAGGAATAACTCTTGCCTTTGCAGGAGCAGGGAGCTTAGGATATCTTTCCTTCTCCATGTTTGTGATTGTTGCTATAGCTGCTGCCTTTGATAGAGCCTTCTGTTTTTTCTCTCCTGCCATTTTTTTTTCTTGGCTTGATGAGGCTGTCATTCTTTTTAGGAACAAGATCTCCTTTCTTAATTCTGTTTTAAAGGAGGTATTTGACATCTATAATGCCCAGCCCTGTCTCCTCTTGTCTGCTCTCATTCATTCCTGGATTCATGTAATAAATTAGAAAAGGCTTTGTTTAAGTTTAGGATGTTTTTTTCTGTTTTATCTCTGCAAAGGTACTTTTAGCCCTTTCTAAAGTAACAAGATGTTGCCTGGCTAGGTATCAGTAAAACCAAAAGAACCTGAGGAATAACAGAAACCTGGGAATGACAATTTTTGCTCAAGGATACCTGGATCTGCCCCTCTTCCCACCTTCCCACTTTTCCTCTGCTCTCACCAATCCTGTCCATATGGGGAGAGTATGAGAGCCCCTCTTTAAGAACAGGCAGCTTCTCCAGCCTGCTCCCCCAGAAAAGTATTGTGGACAGTTGGCAGAGGTATCTATCCCAGAAATTGTAGGGAATAAGCCTGACAGACCTTGGAACTGTCTCCAGTCTTGGGCTGGTGGTTGTGTCTGTTTTATTTTAGGTGATGGCCCCTGCTGTCCCAGGCACTGGGTACCTCTGTAAATTAAAAAGACAGTCAAATCTCACTGGCATTAAAGTAATCAGTTTTCAACTTGATAGTCTGTCCCTGTGAAAGGAAACACTTTTTTATGTGGGAGCACATCCCCCTTTCCCAAACCCCTCTCAATATCACACCTGTACAGGGATGTGATCCCCAGGGTAGATCTCTGT
>VRYO01002326.1:345402-372250 GCA_009812075.1 Sialia sialis
ATGAAAACTGTTTGCAACTTGAGCACCTGACACCAAACCCGCGATTCTGTTACTTATTCGTTTATTTGTTGCACATGGACTCTTGCTTAAAAAAGGTGAAAAAAATGTGGCTTATATTCGGTGCGGCTTATATATCGACAAATCCCGTGGTCTACCTGGATGTGCGGCTTATAATCAGGTGCAGTTTATAATTATGAAATTACTGTAATTTAATACTGGGGTAACATCTCCATGGATCTTACAGTGTGAAGTAGAGTCAGTTTGAGGTGTTTAACTGTGCTGTGTGGCTTGGATTACTTCCTTGGCTTTTCCCTGCCCTGATCTTCTTATGGCCACTTCTCTTTCCAAAGGATTTTTGTATGTTTTTCTGATGAATGAATGAAGGGCAGGACAGCAGCCACTGAACAGTTCCAGCAAACTGGAATTGTTTTAGCCTCAATTCAGTGAAACATTTGGATGCTCTCATTTTTTGGTCTGTGATGGATGTTAACAGCATTGAGGGTTTTGTTGGAGTGAGGGATGGCAGGAGTGAGGCTGTCTGTGCCAGGCCTTTGGGAACTGAGCCATGCACACCTCAGATGTATGTTTGGAGGGGAAACCACTCCCCTTTCCTGCTTTAACTGCTGCTCTGGAGCTCAGGGTCTGTGGGGTTGGAGAGGATCATTAAGCCCAACTTAAACCCAGCAGTGCCAAGGTCGCCACCGGCCCATGTCCCCAGGTGCCACATCCACATGGCTTTTAAATCCATCCAGAGATGGGGACTCCTGGGCCATCTGAACCAAGCGTGACAGCTCTTTCCATGAAGAATTTTTTCCCTAATACTGATTCCAGTGTCCCCTCATGCATCTTGAGGCTGTTTCCTCTTGTCACTTGGGAGGAGAGACCAACCCCACCTGGCTACAGCCTCATTTTGTGCAGTTGCAGAGAGGAACCAAAGGGAGAATAATAAGAAACAGTGAGG
The DNA here is from genome assembly GCA_009812075.1 of Sialia sialis. Classification (NCBI taxonomy): domain Eukaryota; kingdom Metazoa; phylum Chordata; class Aves; order Passeriformes; family Turdidae; genus Sialia; species Sialia sialis. The sequence continues at coordinate 346,364 of VRYO01002326.1, forward strand.
AACCAAACTCTCCCAGAATCCCGCCAATATCTGCAGCTCCATGTTCCTAGATTCTCTCAGATTTTAGCTATGTACCTACAATGCTGCCAACCCTTTGGAAGCAAGGATTTCTCCTGTAAGCAGCAGTCATCTGCTCCTAGCAGTGATGGAAGGGGCTATTATTGTGGCTGTTCTAAACAGCCACTGAAGGATGAGGTAGAGATATTGATGAATGAGCCTGAGCTCCCGGAGTAATGACTCTGCTTTTAAGTGCTCTTTGATCAGTGTTGCTCCCAACAGGCTATTTATAGAGCTCCTGGAGCTGTGGAGCCCAGCTATCAGCACAGAGCAGGGCAGCAATACAAGGTAAAAATGGCAATTCTGGTTGTTCCCCAAAGGCTGGAAAACAAGGCAGGCTCCTCAACAACCTTTCCAGGTGGTTAGAGCTCTCCAGTGCTCTACCTGCACGTGCCTGCTGCGGAATGATCCAGAGCAAACAGCTGCGTGGAGCTGCTTGTTGCTCTTCCACAGCCTCTGCCACTTTATGGGGCTTTTCATCATGTTTATAGTTTTGACAGGCACTTTTGTGTCAGGTTCTTAATTTAACTGATGAGACGGTCTTGTTTTCATCTCTTTTCCTAATGGTCTTTTAAAGTTGAGCAGTTTGATGCCTTTGAGCTGGTTCTACCTTTGAGTACAGCTAATTTCAGGAGTTTCATGCTCTGTGTGGTAGATTTTATCCTGTCCCTCTGGAAATAATCCTCGGTGCCAACTTTTGGGTTCTGTGTAGTGTAATGCAGCAGTCCAAGGCTTCCTTCTTATTCAGTTTCCATGGAGTGGAAAAATATGTTCCTTGGTGACCTGGCAGGAACTCAGCCTTGCCTGCTGCTGCAGGGATGTGGGGGAGCTCTGGAGACTGCCTGGTGGAATCTCTGTGATCATAACATCATGGAATGGGTTGGGTTGGAAGGGACCTTAAAGCTAATATCAGCCCCCCTGCCATGGGTAGAGACACCTTTCACTACCCCAGGGTGCTCCAGCCTGGCGTGGGACACTTCCAGGGAACTTGTACTGCAAGAGAAGATGAATATTTCTCTGTCTCAGCTGCTGGCAAGTCCCATAGAGCTTTTTGCTATCTCCTTTCCATCATCTCTTGCAGCCAGGCTGCCCAGCCTAGACAAACCCAGCAGCCTCAGGGCTGGTCTCTGATTCCCATCCCTGCCCATGTGCTGGCCAAGAACAGCCTGGGAATTTTAGTTGGGTGCACTTTGGGGTACCAGCCTAACCAGAACCAGCACATCCTACCCCTCGCCCTGTATCCCCACACCTTACCTGGTGCTCCTACCACTCCTGTTCCAAAGTGTGCAGCTCCTTTACTGCAGTCACAGTTGGAAAAGGTGAGATTTGAAAAGCATGCTTTGGGGAAGTGGTCTGTGTCACTTGTGCAGCTCTTGCACAGAACATCAATTCCCATCCTCCTACTTCCTAGGTAATATGGGATTTGATTACTCTGCTTCCCTTATTTTTATTTTTTTCCCCTTTTGACTATTTTGAAAGCTTAGCTGTAACAAATCCCCAAACTCTCCTGCCTTTGCCAAGGCCCACTGTGAATGATGGAGTTATGGATGAATACTTATTATAACATTTGCTTTGATGTCTTGCATGCCTTTAGCCAAAGGCACAAAGGGAATTTGTTTTGGACGATGAATTTGACTTATGTTGGGGTTGATATTGTAGCTTTTTTAAGAGGGCAGATGTAGCCAGAAACAAAACTGTAAACTGCTGTATTTTCCCAGAGATCTCCCGTTGCTTTAATAATCTACTTATCTGGGAATCTCTTCAAGTATCAAAGGGCCAATTATGTGCTGCCTGGAGAGGACCAGGGAGAGCTGTTTTTGTGTCACAGGCTGGTCACAGGAGGTCTCATGTCCTCCCTGCCTCACTGCTGGAAATCTGTGGGGCAGAGATAGTAATAATTTCTTTTCATCTCTCATCTCCTCTTTGCTCAGTAGGGGGAGCTCTCAACAGGACTGTGGTTTCTGCTGATGTTTAGACAAGATATTAATTGGAAGATCTCAGAAAAACTGATCACAAATGGTTTGTGACAATGCAGGGACTGGGGACTGTCTCATGGATGAGGTCAGGTCTTCTGTCAGCTTGATTTTTAGGGAAAGAGGCGTCTTGTTTCTTTTGACATTCAAGTGAATATAAACCCTTCCTCCAAACAACAGGCTTCATCTTTTATTAAATAGCTCATTTTTGCAGCCTGAGTACAGATTTTATCAAGACTGCATCTTGCTTCTCTGCAGGGGCAGCTCACCCCAACAAGATCCTCTTACATGTTTTTTTGGAAAGGAAAAATCCTTAGGACAAGTCTGGGGTCTTGTGTGAAACCAGTGTTTGTGTAGAGACAAAGCAGATGATCTGTGCTTAATTATTTGGAGAGCCTGCCAGCAGATAGCTTATTTTTAAAGGAAGAGTTTTATTACAGCGTCTTTGCTGGCTTCAGTCTTTCTCACCAAACTCTTTGGCTTTTTTTCTGGCGCTTTGCTTTTGGGGTGCAGTATTGGAGCTCAAAGGTGTTCTGTTCCATTTCTTTTTCATTCCTAGAGGTAGGAATGGATGTTCTGGAAATGGATTCTGCTTTTGGAACCAGGGGCTCACCATCTCTGGCATTCCAGATTGTGGTCAGTGCTTTCCAAAGTGTGATGCTTCAGCACTGAGACTCGCCAGCTGCTGCTTAGGTCCCAGGCTACCTTGAAATTTTGGGTAAAGGCTTAAAAAATCTTCAGATTTTTCTATCCAAAAGTGGTTCCTGGCTTTGCTGAAGAAGGCAGGTAGATACTGCTTTTGCTTTAATGAAGTTAAGTTCAGCTCTTGAAGGCTAAATCTGCAGTTTCATTTGAATGGTTTTACTTAACGTGGTAATTAACTCAGTATCTCATGCATGAAGTATTTCATATATTTAATAATGTGTGTGCCTACTTTGAAATGAGATTCAGTTCCTCTCCTCCATGATACAGTTAGGAGAGCCATCTCACCCAGGCTAGGAGGAGCTGGATGAATCCAGGTGGAATGCGGTGCTGAGATCGTTTGCCTCGTTTCCATACATATATTGCAGGTTTTGTACCATGGTTTTTGTAGTCCCTTCTTCAGCTGCACAGCTCAGTCTTTTCTGAGAGATTGATTTTTTTTTTTAATTTTTTTTTTGTAACTTTGCAATGTAAAAACAGTATTTCATGTTCTGTAGATCCCACGAGGCACTTCAGAACTTTCTGTGGGGAGTGCCCAGAGTTCTGACTGAGCTTTCTGCTTTCTTTAGCTCCCTGGGCGCAAGTACAGGCCCGGCTACAACGCTGATGTTGGGGACAAGTGGATTTGGCTGAAATGAAATCTGTTCCTGCTGGAACCCTGGCGAGGATGGCCCATGGGACCTCGGGGAAGAGGAGCCATGTTCAGTGCACCTGCTCCACTTGTATGGCACCAAGGAAATGCTGCTTAAATCATTTCCCATCCCCAGCAGAGGGGAGTAGACTCCCAGAAGGAAAACCACTTCATTCTTCATTGTTTTTCCCTGAGAAACTCACGGGTGTTGGATGGTCAGTGTAGGATAGCCGAGTAAGCTGGGGCAGGCTCAACATCAGAGCTGAACTTTCTCTTCCTCAAGACTGTGGCCCATTATTATCCAGGGTTATTGCTGTTCTGCTGATTCAAGAGAAATTAAACCTGTACCCTCTTGGCTCTCACAAAGTTAATTTCTTGTTCTGTCATGTGTGGTGTTTTATGAGGTTCATTAGAAGCACCAATGTGTTCTGAAAGGCACTGACTGGACCTCAGCAAAGCATAAGAAGTTCATTGAGAGATGGAAATAAGTGATCTCAATTCATAGAGCAAAAATCTCTGCTTAAAATTATTAAATACAGTTAAAATTATTGCCAGCAGTTGTACTCACAGCTTCTTGCTTTGATTCCACTATAGAGCCAAATGTTTGTTGGGTATAAATGACAAGTGTAATTATAATTTTTGCAAATCCCTGAAAGTCCAAGTTGGGGTTTTTTTTTAAAAGAAATTATTCATTTGGTATTGGTCACAGAAATGAGGTACCTTGGCATTTGTTTGAGCACCACTGTCCAGATTTAGGCTGCAGTTAATATTGCATTTCCAACAGTGGGGCTTGCTGCTTCAGTCACTGAGGATGAGTGCTGCCAGGCATTCCAGAATTTAGGGCAGTGCTTTGGAGTTAAGCAGCCAAGTCTGGCTTGTGCCCCTTCTCACATGAAACCCAGGATGAAAAGAGTCCCTTAACACGAGCCCTGGGGGCCTGTTGAGACACTGGATGAAGGAGCAGTAGGACAGAAATGTGCCTCTTTTTCCTGATTCTGTAGCTCTTTGTTTCTTTTGTTTCCGTGTTTTGTGCCTCATCCACGTGTCCTCTGGGAAGGAATGCTTGAATCCCTCAGGACTCCCAGCCAGTCAGTGAAATCCTGAGCAGTGAGCCTCCCCCCACCTGTCCAGAGCACCATCTCCCAGCTCTGAGGGCTGTGGGGATGAAAGGAGCACCTGCTGTGGTTTTGGGATCCTTCTGGAGGGTGCAGCTCTGTTTGTACATGTGTACTCCATCCTGGTGCTGCCAATTTCTCTGGGTGCTGAAATTTGCTTGCACTGATGCCAGATCTGGAGAGGTGTTTGATGCTGTGGGTGGAGCTGGGGAACCTGCTATGGGACACTGGGGAACTCACTGGGATGCAGAGCAGCACAGACAGCTGAGTCTTGGATATAAAAGACTTACATTCCAGTCAGGAAAAACAATGGTGGTGAGCCCTGTGGCATGACAACATGCATCTCAAGCACAGTTTTAAAATTTTATTCAGGCTTCAACTCTGCTTTAAAACTGTTTATAAGCTTATAAATCTATGAAGGAAATAACTTTCTCTCCCCATTCTGTAGGAAGAAGTGCTAGCTGTTTTTCTCTTCCCTCCTTCCCACTCTAACACTCAAAAAAAAATCTCCTAGCAAACCAGCTGTAAAGATTTGGGTTTTGGAGGCTGTGCTGTGCCAGTTGGATGAATCCATCTCCAGTTCTTAGTTAGATTGGGGAAGATAACACAGCTCAAGTCCTCTCCATGCTTCTGTGTAGGTGCATGTGTGAAACCAGCTGCAGTCTGTCCCCTTATCCCAAATTCCTATTGCCTCGGGTTTGCCTCTTGCCTGTCATGTCCTGTGCTTGGCTCTGCCTGCTTTCCCAGGGCAGACTCCCTGGGGGAGGTCACATTTATGGGCAAAACCACCAGCTTTCCCTGTGCTCACTCCAGTTCAGCAACAACCTCCCCCTTGGCTCCACTTTGCATAGGAGGGGAGAAACAGAGGGCGTGAGTGACTGGTGCTTGTCTGTATGCCCAGTATGCCCATGACTAGCTTCCCCCTCAGCTGAGGCTATGCAGGCTGTGGAGATGCCTCTGCATGGCTGAGCTGCTACATGAGGAATTGCTTCTTCAGCAGTGACATCAAGCCCAGCACTGCAGTTGTGAGATCCAGCAAGTTTCTTCTACTTCACAGTGAAACTTACAGTAATTCCACGATTATAAGCTGCACCTTTTTCATGGACGAATCCAGCCTATGCCAGTAGTGTGGCTGATCATCAGGTGCTGCTTATTTATGGACAAATCCCAGGGAAATGCCAGCCCGGAAGTGAGAGCCAGCTGGGGAGAGAGCTGCCGCAGAGCCGCTGCCAGGTGGGTGGTGAGCCGGAGCCACTGGAGAGCGGGCAGCTGGCCGCCACTGGATTGGCGAGGCCAGCCCGGCTTCGCCGCCTTCACACAAGCGAACAAGCTGCCTTTGCCGCGTTTGCGTGGGCGAGCGAGCCGCCTTCGCTGCAGCCAGCGCACTGGTGCCGCCTCCCTTGGAGCGGGCAAGCGGGCGCTGCTGCATTCCTTCGCGTGGGTGAGCGGGCGCCACCAGCGCTGCCTCCCTTGGAGCAGGCGCTGCTGCCACCACTTCCCTTCGCTCGTGCAAGCAACTGCCACTGCCGCTGTTTCCCTTCGCGCGGGCGAGTGAGTGCCGCTCCCGGCGCTCCCCGTTGCTCCTGCTGCCCTCTGCTCCTGGCGTTGCCGCCTCCTGCTGGTGGCCAGCCCCTCCTGGTGGGGCCCTGGCACTGCCTGGCCCCTCAGCAACCCCCCCCCCCACCCTGCCGTGCGGGGGCGGGGAGCGGGAGTGCAGCTTATATTTGGGTGCAGCTTATATATGCACAAATCCTGTGGTCTACCTGGATGTGCGGCTTATAATCAGGTGTGGCTTACAATTGTGAAATTACTGGACATGTTTTAATAACAGAACCACAGAAAAGGATTGGGCTGGAGGGGACATTAAACCCCATGCTGTCCCATTCCCTGCCATAGGTAGGGACACCTTCCACTATCCCAGCTTGCTCCGCAGCCTGGCCTGGAGCACTTCAGGGACTCAGGGGCAGTCAGAGCTTCTGTGGGCACCACAAGAGCAGTGAGGTTTCAGTATTATCCCTGCTGCCTCAGTTCTGTCGTGCCCCCATCACAGACAAAGATTGGAATGAATCCCTTCTCTGGAAGAGCCTGCTGAGCAAGTGGAATTTAGGTGCACAGCAAATCCCAGCTGGCTTCCAGTGCTGTTCACAAAAGCAAAATGAATCAGTTGTGCAGAAGTGAGTGGAAGCAGCCAAAGCAGAGGGGAGGTGGGATGGCACAATGTCACCTGATGGACTGCTTCCCAAAACTGTCTGTGCAGGTTTAGTGTGAGCTGAGTGTTTATGGAGAACCCCAGGAGCCATCTGTGCTCAGGGAGGTCTTGGAGGAAAAGGAAGGCTGGAGGTCAAGGAAAAGGATGATTCTCTTCCTTCAGGTGGCCTTCTGTTGACTTGCATTTGATGTGAAGGTGACAGAAGAGGACATCATCAGGGAGGTGAGGCCCTGGCAGAGGCGTCTTAGAGCAGCTGCCCCATCCGTGGAAGGCCAGGCTTGGAGCAGTCTGGGATAGTGGGATGTGTCCCTGCCCTTGACAGCTGCATTGGAGCAGAGCTTGAAGATGGCTCCCACCTCAAACCATTCCATGACTCTGGCCAAAGCTCCTTGGGAGTGCCTAGCCCTGGGAGCTCCCATCCATGTTGGTCAACACTGATCCCATCTGACAACATGGCTCCCTGTGATCCTGCTGAGCTCTCACACCTGGCACCATGGGTGGCAGGATGCCATGGAACTTGCTCTCGTTCCCAGCTCTAAGTCCTGTTTTCTGCCAAACGCTCCTTCCCAGCGAGACCCAGCCCAGCGTGTTGCCTCCCAGGGCCGTGTAATCCCTCTGCAAGTGCTGGAGCCCAGCCTGGCTGCTGCTATCTGATGGGATCACTCCTGCTGTGCTCTGCACCCTCCCAAGCAAAATCTGCAGCTACAAATAAGACTGCAATGTTCTGTGCCTGGGAAAGCCTTGTCTAGGTTAGCTCAGTGCTGAGCACCTTCAAAGGCAGCCGGGGCTGGAATTGGCAGCAGGCACTGCGCTTCCCTCCTGGAGAGGCAGGTACTGCTTCTCATCCTGCTGTCTGCTCCTGGAGCGGGGAGCACAGCTAGGGAGCCAGCTCCTGGGGCCATGCTACAGTGCCAGGGTGGCACAGCAGTGCCCCTCTGCAGATAACTGGGATTTATCCAGCTGCTGATGCACAGGTGTGCTCTTTTCTATTTCCTCTCCTGCCTATGAGAAGGTGGCTGCTCCAAACATTGCTGCTCGCTGTGGAAGCAGATTTCCTTTTTGGGAACCAAATATAAAGCTCCCAGGAGAGCTTCTGGTGTCTAAAAGGAGTTGATGCATGCAAAAAAAAAGCACAAAATGGTGCTAAGATAAGTAAGCATGACTTGTGCAGCCCCGGCAGGGTCCGTGGCAGCTCCCAGGATGTTCCCTTCGCCTCTGAATGTTTCGAGGCACAAGGTTGATTGGTTTATGTCCCAAAAGGTGAGGCTGTCAGAAACTGGGCTGGGATTTGCCATTAGGACACAGACTCCATTTGCTTCTTTTTGGGTTTTGGTTTCTCTGCTTACAGGAGCAACTCAAGGCTGAAGGAGGGGGAAACTTGATGAAATCCATTTCCACTTTTATCTTTGGACACAGGTAAAAATCAGATTCCTATTGCCTTCAGTGGGCAGCTGAAGCAGTCCTGGAAGTCAGGCTGCCATGGGCAGAGACTGTACCTTCAGTGAGGAAGGGAAAACAAAGCCCGCACAGGCTCTAAGGGGTCTCCAGTCCCCTCTGACTTCTCCCTGAGGTGGTTGTGAGCCAAGAGAACTCTGCAGGGAGATGAGTGAGGCATCAATGCTGCTGCTCTGCTTGCTGGTCCCTGGGCACAGGCTGGATTGTGAGCTGGTGCTCCAGGCAGGAGCTGGGCTTGGAGCAGACTCTCCCAGCAGTGCATTTGTGACTTGGTCAGTGCAATCATTCAGGAGATGCTGAATTGCTGCTCCCAGCAATCCCCATGATGTCCCATGGAAGGTGGTGCTCTCCAGGTGGTAATGGAGAGGAGTGGGGTGCAAGGCTCTGTTCAGTGCTGTGGGTTTGGCACAGTGCATCAGTCCCTGTGCTCTCCTGGCACAAGCACCCCTGTTTCTCCTAGCCATGCTGCTTTCCATCCCACCTCCATCTCTGGAGTCCCTGTGGAGCTGGTTTTCCCTTCAGTGTCTGCCTGCATGCAGCATTTTGGCAAGGAGGCAGCTTGAACTGGACAACATCCGCTTCCTCGAGGAGCTTAATGTTCAATGGGCTGTGCTGGCAGGAGCTTTCATGAGCTGTGGGAGGCAGCAAGGGGAAAATTACTTTGAGACCCAGTAAAGCCTTTTCCTGGTGTGTCCAGATGCGGGTGGTGATAGTGCTGCGTCACCAGTGGCTGCCTTGTGCTCTGGCACAGCTCTGAGCACACCAACCCCTCTCTCATCCTGCCTGCTCCTCTGGTTTGTGCCCCAGTGCTGGCTCGTGTCACAGAGCTGCTGGTGCAGGGAGCAGGAGGTACCAGCGGGATGCTCGGTCTTTCCCAGCACATCCCATTAGGTGGCAATGCAGCCTACTCCTCTGGCGGCACTGAGAAGGGGGCTACAGCCTCTGTGGGGTGGGCTGGGGTAGCCAAGGCTCTCCAGTGTGTGCAAAGGGCTCTCAGATCTGTGCTTTTAACTCTATTTTGGCTGCTGGCACTAAGAGGAACACTGGGAATTCCATCCTTCTGGCTTTGGTATTGTTTAGTGGTGGCTGTGGCCATGCTCAGGCCAGGTCTATCCTTTGCCTGGGTTACACAGGTTCTGTTTGCATGTGCTTTGTTCCCTGTTGCTTTATTCCGTGTCATTTCCAAGTGGGAGAAAGCACCCAAGTGGCACCATGGCAAGGGGAACACTTGGCATCTTCTCCGGGGTGACCAGCGAGCAGGACTACTCCTGCTCATTGAGCTCCAGGCAGCACAGGGCTGCTCAGCCCCATGCTCCCAGCAGCCTTTCCCAGGCCTGTAGAGGATGCAGACACCTGCACTGCCCTTGGCCACCGTGCTCCAGCTGTTGCTCCAGAGTCATGAGTCAGGAGCTCACCTGGGCAGTGCTGGCCTGAAGCCAGGGGCTTCCCAGGCTGGCCGCTGGGCCAGGCAGCAGCACCAGCCCCTATGGGAGTGCCCTGTGCGTGGGGGAGAACAGGCCTGCACCCCAAACAGGAGCTGGGCAAGGCTGGGTTAGGGAAGCACTGACCAGCACCAGCCCACTGGGAGCAGCCTTGTGCTCCATCCTGCCTGTCCCTCTTGTCCTGAGCTCCGGAGGGTCATGCGTGCTCAGCCTGCCTGTCCCTGGTTTAACTAGGATGTCACCTGGAGTGCTCGGCTCCAGATCTGGGTGTGGAGCAGTGATCCACTGCGGCCCAGCCAAGAGGAATGAAGCAATATTCAACTGCAATATTTCATTGCTCTGTAATTAACTTCAGCTGCTTTCAAGCTGAAACAAATTACCCTCAAAGCCTGTTTCTGTACTGAGGAGAACTTTGAACTGTGTCCACAGCCCTGGGTGCCTGGGAGGGAGCAGGACGGCCGCTCCTGCTGTCTGTGGCTTCAGCTCCATGTGTGGTTTGGGACCAGCCCCCAGCTGGGCTGCTGTGCCAACACAGGCAGGAGTGCTGGGACTGGCATCAGCCCTGCCAGGGACAGCTCCGGGTGTGAGAAACTACCACAGCATCCCAGGAGAGCCCTGGCTCCACCTGGAGAGTCTTCTCTGCTGGGATGGATCCTGCTGCACCCAAGGCTTTAAATGCATGCTGCCATCCCAAGATTTTTCCAAGATACCGTGGGCAAGTTAATCCAGGGCCTGAAATTTCAGCCAGCTTCTTGGACAGAAAATTCAGCTCAGCTGCTAAAAGTCAGCAGCCTCCTTCAGCTGAGGCCTGATGATCTGATGGTTTTTGGGAGCCACTGCTGCCCCTGAGTGGTTAAAAATACAGCTCTGTGTATCTGCTGGAGCCCTCCTGCTCCAGCTCCCTAAATTCCTTGGAGAATATGCTTGTTTGTGTTTATTTTCTGTCTCCCATCTCCAGCAGGATCCATGGAGATGGGCCTGTTCAGCTCAGGCCTGGGAAGGTGGCACAGGCTCCCACCACACATGGCCTGGCTCCTGCCGGATTTCCAGGCAGAGGCTCTGCCTGGTCTGATGGTGCCAAGCCCTTTCCACCCTGCTCCGGAAGAGCAGAAGGACTCCAGAAGCTTCTCTGGGATGCCTCAGACAGGGGCAGCTTAATTCCCTTTGATGACTTCATGAGCTCCTGCAACCAGAGGAAGATGGGAAGCATTCCATGGGGGCTGCAGCACCCCTCCTCTGTCTGCCATGGTCAGAGATCTCAGGGTGCTCCCGTGCCCTGGGGAAAGGCTGCCTGTCCTCATGGATGCTCTTGGGAGAGGAGGGAACTGTGGCTGCTCTGGGCCTCTCTGCCCACCCGTGTGCCCACAGAGGAGGTAGTCAGGGGAGTTTGAAGAGCTGCTCAGTTTCTGTAAATGATGGTTATGATGGGGGATGTGAGTCCTTGCTCTGGATGTGTTAAAGCCTGAGGAGCAGACAAACCTTCAGGGCAAATCTCCAGGGAGAAAGCCACTGGCCCAAACCCTGCTGTGGCACACTGGGATGGCTCAGTCCCAGCCTGGGTCCCCAGCAGCCCTGTTACCCTGTGGGTACCAACTGCAGCAGGACTCCAACCCCTGAATGTGGCACAGGAGGAGTCAAAGGGAGCTTGATCCATGGGTGAGCCTTAAAAAAAAGGAGGGAAAAGCTTTCATCTCTGTTCCCAGTGATGCCCATGGAGCAGTGCTGGAGCCCAGCCCCATGCTCTGCTGGGGCTGCAGGAGATGTGAAGCAGTGACACATGGCCAAGCTTTAATGACCCTAATTACTCAAACCCATCCACGTGAGTTCAAGTCTGGGGCAGGTGCATGCCACTGGGACATGGGAACAGGGAGACGCGGCACGACCATGATAGGGCTGCCCTTCCTGGGCAAGCCATTTGGTTTGGATTCCTCTGGGCTGGCTGCAGCACCAGCCTTATCACCTTCAGTTGGGCCAAGGGGAGCAGGTTAATGATGAGATTTATCATAAAGCCATCTAATGAGCAACAATAGAGCCAAGTGCTCTCCATTCCCTAACGCACATCCAAATCTTAATAGGAGCTGACAGCCTGACCCTGGGACTGTGCTCTGGCCAAAGGAAATGAGCCTGATTGTTCCCTGGAGAGAGCAGCCATGGCTTCAAAGTGTCTTCTCAAAGCATTTATCTGACTGGCTTAAAACAAACCCCAGAATACCATAAAACCTGAGCTGCAGAGTTGAGTTATGAGACATCCTCACTCTCTTCCCCATCTCTGCAGCTTCAAAAGCCTCAGCCTGAGTATGTGTTGTGATGGCTCTATCCAGCAAAGAAAGCTCCAACAGCATCCCAAATCCTTCCCAGGCTGTGCTCTCATGTCTGCATCACTGGTACCCAAGGGGAGAATAAACATGCTGTGAGTGCTAATAGGGAAACTTCAATAATTGAAGACTTTTGTTGGCATACTTGCTTTTGGAGGTAATGTTTCACTGTAGCAGCTCTTTCTCTGCTCTAAACCTTTCCCTTCCTCTGCAGTTTAGAAGGAAAGCAACATGCTTTATTCTAAGTTCCCAGGGCAAGTCTCTGTTCACAGAGAGGTTGTGGAATCTCCATCCCTGGAAGTGTCCATGGCAGGCTGGACAGGGCTGGGAGCACCCTGGGACTGTGGAAGGAGTTCCTGCCTATGGCAGGGGTGGGTTGAGGTGAGTTTTAAGGTCCCTTCGGACTCAACCCATGCTCCATGATTCTGTGGTTGAGCAGTGGATGCAGCTCCCTGCACAGCAGGTGCAGAAATGAAGAGGAGGGGCAAGCCAGGTGTAAGGAAAGTCTCCCAGGAGTGGCTGGAAGGACAGAATTCTTGTGGTGAGAGGGCTGTTTGCCACTGTAGCTAGCAAAGGGGTTTTATTGGCTCAGCAGCTGGTGGTAGGAACCTCAGGGAAAGCTGCAGGGTGTCCTGCAAACTTCATCCAGGCTGTTCCCAAGGACCTGTTCCCACCAAAGATGTCCTGTCCTTGGGAAGTCTTCTCCAGCGTGGCCTGAGTGATTTCTGCTGCTCAGAAACTCTCAATGAGTTTCTCCCATTTTTAACATAATTTATTTTTTTGGTTCAAACAATAGCAATACCCAAGGCTGGCTCAGCAGTTGTTTGATCCCACAAGTCTCTGCCCTTGGGCATGTCATATGACACAGAGTTCCTCGAGGCAAATTGTGTGAAAAGATGCTTTTTTTTTTGTTCATCACTTCTGGATTTACTGTCCCTTCATTCTCTCTGAAAGGCCCGTTGTTTGCAGAGCCTGAATACAAGCTCTGTCCCAGAACCAGCATGGCCCCATCCACTGGACACCAGAGGACCCCAAGGAGGCTTTTCCCTCAATGTGCTAATTTTCAGAGCAGCCCTCCAATGCAGGGCCATTGCTGTGGCTGTGTGTGACACCCTTCCTCTGGAAGATGGCCCAAGAGGAAGGTGGGGATGGTGGCAGTGAGCCAACCCATGGAGCAGGGAGGGAGGCCAGCCAGCTCCATTGGGAACAGCTCAGAACCCCTCTTTGTGCTGCTGGAGCAGTGACCCCGTCCATCCTCAGCCCTTGCCTTGGTGCAAGTGCTGTAAAAGTGCCTGGAAGCCCCCGGCAGAGCAGGACCTGGGATGGCAGGGCTGGAATTGTTCTGATTCCATGCTCATTGCATGTTCATTCCCTTCTCAGCTCTTGCCAGGGCTGCGCTCTGCCCTTTGATTTTCTTTGTGCTGGATCTGTTCCCCACCCCTGGAGCTGTCTGAAGAAGCAGAAAGTGCTTCCAGGTTTGGAGGTGTTTCTCACCTCTGTGAAAACACACAGGGCTGATTTGTTCCCTAACTGCTGGTTGATGAGAGCTGCAGAGCTTTGCCTGCGTGGGGTGGGAGCTGGGAATTTCACTCCATTGGATGGAGTGCTCTCCTGTCCCAGCTTCAAAGCTCTCTTTGCTTTTCCACTCCTTTGTATGTTCCATCTCTTGAAATTCCAGTCCTGCATGAAGGCACAAACCCAGGACTGCTGAAGGCTTCCAAATGCAATTATTTTCCAAAGCATTTCAATAAATTAGCAGTTCATTCCTTTGCCAGACAGCACTTCCCTTCCCACTGACCCGCGTCTGTGCAGCTGAGATGTGCCTTGGACCTTTCTCCTCTGGGATGTCAGCTCAGGAGGACCCAGCCAGGCACTGTCAGCTGTGATTCAGACCTGGGCTGGGACCCTGGAGAGGTTGGCACAAGCATCTGCAGATATACATATATATATATATATATATATATATATATATGTGTGTGTGTGTGTGTGTGTGTGTGTGTGTGTGTGTGTGTATTTAATAGCCTTTTATTTATAAAGATACTTTGGAGTCTGATCCCCTTGCTTTGTTTGATATTTATTGGTGCCTCACCTGCCTTGAACTGGGAGCCATGAGCACTCTGATAAATGGATTTGCCTTTCCTGGAACCATGTCCCAACATCAGCTCACTGGCATCCTCAGCCAAAGTGCCACTCCTGTAAATCAAGGATGGTGAGGAGAAAAGCTCCGAGCAGGCCAGGATGGCAATCCAAGCCCCAACTCCTCAATTCCACAGGGTTCAGTGCTATAAAGGATTATTCCAAGTACTAAGCTCTCTGTTTAGTTCAAGGAGGAATTTCTTCCCAATATGCCATCTATCCCTGCCCTCTGTCAGTGTGAGGCCATGCCCCCTTGTGCTGTCACTCCAAACCCTTGTCCAAAGTTCCTCTCCAGCTCTCCAGGAGCCCCTTTAGGTCTCTTTCCTGTCCTATCACACCACAGGCTAAAAGGAGTCAGGTGCACAAGGGACAATGTCAGTGTAGGAAGGAGCCTGGAAAGATCAGCTAAAGGTGAGCTGCTGCCATTGCATGATGAATCCCCCAGGCTGGAATCAAGCTGGGATTTTCCCTGAAAATGCTTCTTTGTGGTAGGGAGAAGTGGCATTTAGCAAAGGCAGTTTTGGGATCTATACTGAATGTCTGGATGTCGCTATGGAGAAGCTGGATGGAGGCCACCAGGAGAAAAGGAGGCTCAGAGGAGCCCTTGTGGCTCTGCACAACTCCCTGACAGGAGGGGACAACCAGGGTGATTGGGCTCTGCTCCCAGGGAACAGGGACAGGAGGAGGGGGAACAGCCTCATGCTGGGCCAGGGGAGTTTTAGATTGGAGATGAGGGAAAAATTCCTTTACCGAAAGGGTGGTCAGGCACTGGGCCAGGCTGGCCAGGGCAGTGGTGGAGTCCCACCCCTGGAAATGTTTGAAAGATGTGTAGCTGTGGCACCTGGGGACATAGTTTGGTGGTGGCCTTGCCCGTGCTGGGGTTGGGCTCAAGGATCCTGAAGGTCTTTTGCAGCCCTAATGATGCTGTGATTACATGAAACAGCACATGGATGGGCAGGGACCCGGGACGTTCCCGCTTGCCCAGGTGGCTGATGCTGGACACTGGGATGGGCTGGATGCCCAGGGCAGGGCTAGGTTGGTGGGGGGACCAGCACTGACAGGGATCTGCATCCACAGCTGTCCCCTCTGCACAGGGAACTTTTCTTTTAAAATAATGACCACAAAATATCCCTGTCACTTAAAAAAAGCACATCAGGCCTTTTGGGTTTTTCCCCGTGACTAAGTCTAATGAGAAGAGACAGCAGAGGATTTATCAATATCTGCTCCCTGATTCCAGCTTGTCCTCTGTGCTGACAGGAGATCCAAGGCTGTTACTCCTGAGCAAGGGCTTCATGCAATATGACCACAACCCTGACGGCAGAGCTGCATCCTGACCCTTCCTGAGGTGTGGAGAGTGGAGGGGAGATAGAGCAGCGGGATAAATTGGGATTCAGGAGAAGATGTGAACCTTGACAGCATTGCCATGGTAACATGGGACCTGCTGCAGCCTGGCACAGGCAGCGTGGCACCATGGGCACCGTGGCACACTGTGATCCAGGATGGAGAGGGCTGGTGCCATGGAGAGGCTGTGCTTTCCCTTCTGGAAGCAGAGGCCTTTGGAAGATGGCTGTGGAAGTCAGTGGCAGGATGAGAGAGAGGCAGCTGTGGGACACGGGAGTCTCCTGAGCAGGATGCAGCCTCCTGTGTCTCTGTGTCCACAGCCCCCGCTGTGCTGGAATTCCTAAAGAGTGCAACCCAGACCTTTATATGTTGTTCATCCCAACCAAACACATCCGACATCCTGTAGCCTCCCCTGGGCCAGCACGCAAGCCTTCTCCCTGGTCATAGTAGCTCCTGAGCACTCTAATCCCCTTTCCCCAGCTGCCTGCCTACCAGGTTCACTTGGAAGGCAGGGCCAGGCACAGAAAACTCTGTCCCAGTGAGACCCCACAGTGCCCCAGTTCCTGCCCTGCTGGTGGATGTGGCCAGGGCTCGGCTCCCACTCCAAGGTTTTTAGCTTGTGTTTTGTCTACCGTGCGCAAACGGAGGAGAAACGGGCAAGAGACCCTTTGACACTCTGACCCTCACCCCTGATTGCCTTCCTGTGGGTCCAGCAGGGAGAGGGACAGCAGGAAATGGGTCCCTTGGGGCAGCACCAGCGGGATGGGGATGTGCTTGGGTGGGGGTGTCTCTAACAACAGATGCAGCAGTGATGGGTAGGAGTTTGCTGGCTGCACCCTGATCAGGGCAGGAAGGAGGGATTGATTACCGAGGCTGTGCTGTAATTACTGCTGGTGTGCTTGCCCCCAGCCATGCTGTGCTGTAGAGGAAGAACGTGTCCTTGCAGCTGCTGCTATCCCTCCCCATGCAGCCATGTGAGAGGCAACGCAGGCAAGAGGAGCTAAAAATAAACTTGGGTAAAAATAGTCCCACGTGTGCTTGCTTTAGAGGGGAAATGAGGGGAATTTTCATCTGAAGGGAAAGGGGAAAAAAATAAAATAAAGAAACGGAAATTTATTTTCCCTGCTCACCCTCTGGAAAACAGGACCTGTGTCCAGGCAGAGGAGAGAGAAATGGATCAGTGATGTCACGGGGTTGGGACTCCATATCAGCTTGTGCTAATCCACAAAATGTGTCAGTGGACCTCTCCCCTCTGCCTTGCTGCGTCCCTCTCCTGCAATTGCTCTTAGCAGAGAGAATTTCTCTCCTTTCTGCCCAGCTCAGCTCTTGGTGCTTCAGCAATACCTTGGGGCTGACTTAAGTGCAAGGCAACAGAAGGATTCACTCTTATTACATCAATGGGGGAAAAGTGTTAATGGTATTATCAGGAAACCCAAATCCACTGAAATTTGTCTGTGGCCTGGCATGTGTGGGGCTTCTCCCGGGCTGCTGGGGCTGTGAGAGGACATTCTTTGAGAGCTTAGTCCAGGGAAAGCTGCTTCCATCCATGGCAGGAGGCAGATCCAAACCCTGCCCAAAGAGGGAAGGTTCCTGGAGCTCCTTTGTCATAGAAACATGGAATCACAGAATGGTTTGGGTTGGGAAGAACCTTAAAACTCATCTCATTCCACCCCTGCCATGGGCAGGGACACCTTCCACTATCCCAGGCTGCTCCAAATCCCAACGTCCCATCCCACTGGCCTTGGACACTGGCAGGGATCCAGGGGCAGCCACAGCTTCTCTGGGCAGTGCTAGGGCCTGCCCAACCTCACAGGGAGGAATTCCTTCCCAAAATCCATCTTGGCTCCTAATCGCTGGGGAAGCAGCTGAACTCTGTAAAAAGAATTCTCTAAGCTGAAACAGAAGAAAAGAAATGGTCATCACAACGCATTCCAGGCTAGCACATGCTAGGAATGTTCTTAATTATTGGCGTGGCAGGAAGGAAAAGGAAGGGGGAATGTTAAAGCAAGACTGTGGACAGATGCAGAGGAGGAGCCCCGTCAGGGAAGATGTCCACAAAGTCTCTCCAACCACACAGACTCCAGGACTGCTTCCTAGAGGGGACAGGGGAGCCAGACCTGGCTCAGCCCCCGAGCTGCGGCAGGATGAGATGCTCCGGTGCCAGCCTGGGAATGTCGGATGAAGACAGGACGGGAGCAGGCAGTCTGCATGGAAATGGAGCAGCCGATGGATCTGCAGGCTCTCCTGCCGAATGAGAGGCATGTTTGAGCTTCTGGCCAAACCTTGGTCTGCCAGAGCCATCCCGAGTTTCCAGGCTGGGAAGGTGCTCCCCACCTGCGCTTTGTCTCCCGTGCATAAACAGAGGAGAAACGGGCAAGAGACCCTCTGACACCTCATTCCTCACCTTTTGTGAGGATAATCTTCCTTTTCAATACCAAACGCGGGCTCTTTGCAGTGTCGTCTTTGCTTTGTTTGCTCGGAGAGAGCACTGGCACACACTCCAGGAAATTTGCTCTTAACTAAAAGCATTTATGTAATTGGGGAGGCAGGGAGGGGGAGCTGAGTGCGCGCTGACTTTGGGGAAGTTCAGTCTACAAAAACAAACTTCGCTAACTACGCCTGGTTCTGATTAAGGAAGATAAATCTGTCAGTGAGGGGCTAAATTTACCGAGAGTGTAAGCCCCTGCCCCTCGCCCCACCAGCGATGGTCAGGCTACGTTTATTTCTGTTGGGCGCGCTCCAGAAAACACTGGGAGGTGAAAAACAATCCCCAGTAATGTGAAAAATGTGGAATGAAGTGGGGGCGGCAGGAGGAAAAGTGGAGGGAGCTCGGAGAGAGCGATCAATGGCAGCGTGGTGGGTGCGATGTCAGCTCCGCTGCTGAAATAAAAAAATGCCAGGATGCTCAAAGCCGATGGGCAGCAGCTGGGAAAGGGGCTCAGCCTGGAGAAAAGGAGGCTCAGTGGGGACCTTGTGGCTCTGCACAACCTCCTGACAGGAGGGGACAGTCGGGGGGTGGTCAGAGGGGGCTCTGCTCAGGGAACAGGGACAGAAGGAGAGGGAACAGCCTCAAGTGGCATCAGGGAAGGTTCAGGTATCATCCTGTGATCCATTATCCTGCTGAGGAGCACACCTCTGAGATGCCATCACTGATGGTTCATGGACTGGACCCATCCCTATCTGGCCTGCAGGATGCAAATGTGCTTCAGATTTGGTCACCAACCTGAGTCTCTAATTGTACTGACTGATCAAGGAGTCACTGTCACCCGCTGCCAACAACCAGGAGAGACCCCGTTAGTTCTGATTTTAGCCCTCTAAACCCGTGTTTTTGTGGAAGAAGTGCCAGGAGAGGGGGGAAAAAACTCACTTGCATGTTTGTTGACAAACAGAGACCTCTCACTTTGCAGTTTTTGCTCTTGGAACTGTTTGAACTGCCTTATCCCTGCTGAGTTTTGGGGGTGTCTGAGCTGAGGTAGCCATCTGGATGCTACAAGGAAGGTTTGGCTCTGGGAGAGCCCGTCACACCTTACTGATGTGGGTTGATGACAGCCATGTGGCCTTGAGGCATCTAAACCCCACCATTCCGGTCATTTAGCAGGAGAAGCCCCAAGGAGATGACAAACAAACAAACAAACAAACAAACAAATAAACAACTGGGTCCAGCTGCTCTGTTCGTGTGAATGCATTGGCTGGAGCCGGGTGGATTCCTGCCAGGTGAGGCTTGGGCTGTGCTGCAGGAGCATCCTTGTGCTGCCCTGCTCAGCAGCCTTGGCTCTCTCCACCCGTCTGTGCAGCAAGGACATGTTTTTATATCAGGCTTTGCAGCTGCCAAAACAAACCCAGCCTCAGATGCAGCCCCAAAAGGCATTAACAATATTGGCATGTGCTCTGGCGGCTGCATTTCCTCCCAAACCCCGAGCTGGACCTTGATAAGCCTGATTGCTTTGTCATTTAACTCTGCCTCCTCCTTAATGAACCTTCCCCTGAAAGGCTGGGCCAGCTTCCTGGCTGAGGGAGAGCAGGGCAGCCATGCTAGTGGGCATCCTTGGAGAGCTTTGTCCCGGGAAAGCTGCTCCCATCCGTGGCAGGAGGCAGCAACAGGCAGATCCAGATCCTGCCTGGAAAGAAAGGGCTCCTGGAGCTCCTTTATCATAGAAACAACCACAGAACGGTTTGGGTGGAAGGGACTTCAAAGCCCATCCCATTCCACCCCTGCCATGGTCAGGGACACTTTCTACTGTCCCACGAAGATGCAAGCCCCAGTGTCTAACCTGGCCTTGGACACTTCCGGGGATCAAGGAATGGCCAGAGCTGCTCTAGGCAGTGCCAGTGCCTCCCCACCTCACAGGGGACAATTTCTTCCCAAAATACAATTTAAGTTACTACATTTCAGTCTGAAGCTGTTATGCAGCGTTTAAAGGCATGATACATGTACTCCCTTATTTCCCTTCTTTCCTGGCAAAACCAGTTGGATTAACGTGTGAAAATGATTTACAACCCAGCCTTTGCACTGGTGTCTTCTGCAGGCAAGGTCAAGAGGTGTGAAGGTGCTACTGCTGCCATCCCCTCAGTGGATGGCTCTTCATTTCTGGGACTGGCAGGATGGTGTGTGTGTGGTAAAACAGGGTCTCTTCCCCAACTGAACCAGTGCCTGCACTCCTGTGGGCTGTGAGGGCTTCTCAGAGCCACTCTGCAGTGTCCAGGAGCAGCTCAGAGCTCTGCAGTGCTCTGTGCTGCCATCCCTCATGCCAGGTCCATCCCGCTGATGGACTCTGTCACTCTCTGTGTAGGGCTGGTTTGTGGTCACCTCCCTCCCTGCAGCTGGCAGCACAGAGCATCCCTTTGGTCCCATCAGGTGGGATCTGCCTGGGTACCTCTGCATCCTCAGTAGTGCTGGGATGGCGCTGGGAGAGGCTGCTCGGAGCACAGCTGTGCTCCAGCTCTCCCACCTCCCCAGCTGTTGCTGGCACCTCTCCCTGACAAACACTGGGGAGCACGAAGCGAAGCATGGGGCCCTCGGTGTGGGGGAGAAGGTCCCGCTGGCAGGGGCTGTGCAGCTCCTGCCCAGGCTGCTCTCCTGCACAGCTTGGCTCCATCAGCACCTCCCTGCATCCTTCCCGGGTTCCTGCCCCAGGCTGTGTTCCTGCCATCCCCAGAGCTTTGCCATCTTCACCCCCGGCAAAAGGGTGCAAAGGACAGCGCCATGTCCCCAGGGCTCAGGGCTTGTCCCAGGTGTCTGCTGGGAGTGATAGGCAGGTGATTTTCCATGTCCACCCGCGATGGCATGTGGATACAATTAGTGAAGGGAAACGGTGCACTTCAGCAGGGATAAATGAGTGTACTGAAAGGGAAGGGGAGGGAGGAGAAGCTCAGTGCTTCTCACAGCTCCGTTGCAGATGGAATAAGATGTCCAGTGCCCCCCAGTACCAAATGGTCTCAATTTGCTCCTGCGTCAGAGGGAGCTGGTTCTGCCTTGGCTGGGGCCTTGAGGATGCGTTTCATAACAGCAGCTCTTGTCAGGAACAACAGCAACAACAGCTTCAAAAACCTGTTGAAACATTGCTATGCCCTGAACAGAAAACACATGGGAAGAGGGAAAACTCCCTCCATGGAGAAGCCAACGTAATTAGCCCTGACAGGCTCTCCAGGCCAGCAGGCAGGAGGGGAGGGACAAACAACCCAACATCATTTTATAGGCACTTGTAAATGGGTCATTAGCTGTCTTCGAACAAAATGTTCCTTCCTGGGGAAGGCAGGGGACAGGCCTGGCTGGAGGAAATGTTGCAGAAGGCCTGGCAAGGCTGCCTGTGGAAGCAGCTTTGCTGGGATGCCGGTGGAAAAGGTTCTTGCTCTTGCTGGAAGCTTCTGGGATTTTTGCCTTCCGGCAGGGTTAGGAAGGCAGGGCACAGGTACCTGTGGTATCTAAAGTCAGCTCTGAGCCTCTTCATGTTGTCTTCATCAGCAGAAGTATCACTCTGCTCCAGGGTCTCCAGAACAGTTCCAGGCTGAAGGTTCTCCAGG
This sequence comes from Sialia sialis, assembly GCA_009812075.1. NCBI lineage: Eukaryota > Metazoa > Chordata > Aves > Passeriformes > Turdidae > Sialia > Sialia sialis. The sequence continues at coordinate 367,761 of VRYO01002326.1, forward strand.
TTAGGGAAAGTCCTGTGCCAGGTGCTGCACAGCCATCTGGGAAGGCACAGAGTTCTCTCCACATGTCAGAGCTCAGCTGAAGGAGGGAGGACAGGGGGAACAAGAGGAGAATTCATGCAGACCTTGTACAGAATCAAACCCCACTCAAAGGAGAGAATCACAGAATGGCTGGGGTTGGAAGGAACCCTGTGCCACCCCCTGCCATGGGCAGGGACACCTTCCACTATCCCAGGTTGCCTCCAACCCCCAGTGTCCAACCTGCCCTTGCATACTTCCAGGGGCTTCCACAGCTTCTCTGGGCACCTCTGCAGGGAAGAATTTCTGCCTGAGAGAACCGAACTCCTGGCAGTGACAAGGGTTTCTCCTGAAGCTCCTTTCAGATGTTGCATTTGCCACTTTAAATGTTTTTGATCTAACCCAAGCAGCAAAAACCAAAAGATTTTCCAGTTTGGGCTCCATCAGAGCTTTCAGGTGATTTACAGCCTGGTCCTGGCAGCTGATTTGTATTATTCATACCTTGGCTTCAGCCAGTTCAGGTCTCTCTCTTTCAGGTCTCCACAGACTGCAACAAGCTTTTGTGATGGATGTGCTTAGCAGCAAAGGATGGGATGCACCTCAGGGGCTAGAGCACAACTGTCAGGGAGAGGGGTTTGTGAGACACCACATCCTCATGTTTGATTGGACTGTTCGTTTCTGGTCTCCCTGTGGAAGGTCTGAAAGCTCCAGTTGACTCGTCCCCCCAAAAGGGTGCAACTGGATCCAGGTCAGCACTTCCTGCACACCTTCTCTTAATGAATCCTTAATTGGCTCTTCATACCCTGTATGTTGCTCAGCAGTGTTGTCACCAGGCTGTTTGCAGACCACTGGCTCTGAGAGCCTGTGGAAAGGGAGGGGAGCAGAGCTCCCCTCTGCCTTTGTGCAGGAATGCAGATGGATCATTTTATCCTTACTCTACATTTCCACTTACGTGTGACAAAAATCAGAAGAGTGGCACATGCCAAGCCTGGCTCTCTTTGTTGGACAGGTCAGACTGCACCAGCCCAAGACCCCAATCCAGAACAGCTGGGATGAAAAGTTTCCTGGACAGGTGTGTTAGCATCCCTGTGCTCAGTGGAGAACCTGGATGCTTCCTCACATCTGAAACTTCCTGGGAAGTCTCTCGTGCTCCCCAATCCTTTGTCCCACGCCTGAAAGTCTCCAAGGCTAGGCTGGATGGGGTTTGGAGCAACCTGGAACAGTGGGAAGTGTCCCTCCCCACAGCACGGGGCTGGAATTTTAAGGGCCTTTCCCCAACCATTCTGGGAACATCGGGTTGGAGAAGAGGTGACTCAGAGCAATGTGACTCCAGGGAAATCTTGGAGAGGGGGCATTGCTGTGCTAGATGCAGAGATCCTGCTGCTGGGCTTGTTGTCATTAATGCAGGGCTGGGAGTTTGTCAGGGGTCTCTGGGAACCAGGCACTGGAATCCAGTGGCAGCTGAGAGGTGTTTGATGCACAGCTCAGGTAAGATCGGCTGTGAATACCGTGAGATGTCCCTCTGTGTATCCTTTGAAAGGAGATTAACATGGGCACAGAGCTGCAGCCTACTGGGGTCTACAAGTGTGTCTCTGGCAGCGTTTGAAACCTTCCTTCACCTGCTTTTCTGAGTTCCTGATGCCTGAGGAAGAGCTGATTTTGAACAGAGTGGTTCAGCCCTCCCTCACCTCCTCCCTCATCTCTGTTTTTTGCCCAGGGCGAGGCTCTCTTGGTGTCACGGTCCGCACAATCTGAGCGGAGGTAATGATGGTTCATTCGACCCAGCATGCAAAAGCCAAATGAGAAAGGACTAAAGTTTTATTTAAAGGGAATCTTCAGACTGACCTTTACACTTGGACTGTGGCTGGGCTGCTTGTTCTCCCTGGTGGTGTCCCTTGGTGAAGGCATCATTTGAAGGCAGAGCTTCAGAGGCATCTCTGAGCTTCTGAACTCAGAGGAAACTTTGGTGGCATTATTTCCCATGGGCCAGCTCCACGTCTGGGGAAGCAAAGGAAACAGCTGCACGTTGTGGATGTCATGAGAAACTTCATTTTCCAAAGCCTAGGAAAAGGGACCGTCAGAGCCACCCTCAGTACAGGATGCACCCTCCCATTCTTCCACTCATTTTTAGGAGGGACAAGAGCTGTGAGCTGGTTTCAAACAACAGCTCTCAGCTTCCTCTACCCTGCTGGACATATCCTGGGACTGAGATGCTGCTTCCACGCACTGTGGTGTGACAAACCTGCTGTACTTTGTACTGTGACAAAACTTAGTACTGACTGCAACTCATTGTGAGTAAAATTCAGTTTAAAAACACAATGGGGACGTTGGACTCCAAGCAGAATCCTGCCCCCCTGATCTGAGGGTTAGCCTGCTGGTACTTTGCTCTTGGAGGGGAGGTCTCTGTGATGCCATCCCTCTGAGCCTGCCCACGTGGATCTATGCTGTTTTGCTCTTCGGGCTGCAAACTTCCAGGAATTTGTAGGTGGAAATCTGACTTTTGCTGCTGTTCTCAGAGCCCAATGCTGGTGCTGCTCCAGCTGTGTTCCACCAGCACGGGAACCTTGAGTTTAATAACAGTTCTGGAGTCAACCGCAGAGCAGCTATTGTTCTCAGGGCTTCTCACACATGTATCACTTCAAGGTTTCCCCCTCCTTCCATTCAAAGTGTTTGGGGATAGAGGAATGAGGGAAGCAAGCTGCCAGTGCCTAATGGGTGTTTCTTGGAGCAAAATGTATTGGTTTATTTTGTTTAAACAGCTTATTGCAAATGGGGAGCAGCTGTGGATTTTGTGATGACTTTTTTTGTTTTAGTTTTTGGAAATGTGGGGTCATCTCCCTATTACTCCAGAGCACACTCGCTATAGAGAAAAAAGAAGTCTAATTTTGAAGAATTTCAAAGCAGTTATTTAGACTTAACCAAATTCTTCATTCCCTGATCTATTAAAGCCTATTCAGTAATCAGCCTGATGAGAAGGAATGTGGAGTTTCCTCAGGACCCCCTCTTGCCCTGCTCTTCTGAGGCTAAAATTAAGGCAGCCCACAGACCCAGATGGCAGCAGATCCATGAGGGTATCCATGTCCCAGTCCTAAACACAGAATTCTCAGGCACAAGGTGGGATTCTGGGCATGGTCCTGTGTAGGGCCAGGGGTCCCTTCCACTCAGGATGCTGTGATTCCATGAGATGGGCTGGGAGACTCCATCCCTAGATGCATTCTGTTGTCGCAGTGTCCCAGCTGAGCGTCCCCAGGGTGCTTGATCCGAGCATCCCTGTGCATCTTCTCCCAGCAGCCTGGCCAAGGAGGATTTAGGGAGGTATTAAACAGTGCTGTGGTTCGGATTTAAGCAGTTTTCTCCCTAAGAGCAGATAGAAAGATTGTTCCTGTTTGATCCCCTGAGTGTACTGTACAGCCTTGGCATGAAGTCGAGGAGGGAACACAATTCCAGGGGAAACGTGAGGTCAGTGAGGCTCCAGCTCCAGCCTGGCAATTCATTTCCCAGAATGGTTTGCGTTGGAAGGGACCTTAAAGCTCACCCATTCCACCCCGTAGGGACATCTTCCACTTTCCTAGGTCGCTCCAATGTCCATCCTGGCCTTGGGCACTCCCAGGGATCTAGGGGCTGCTGCAGCTTCTCTGGGCACCTGTGCCAGGGCCTGCCCACCCTCAGAGTGAACAATTCCTTCCTAACATCCATCTTTATTGCTGGCAGAGTGGCCGAGTGCCCTGTGTCTGTGTGTCCAGGTGTCCCTGAGGCATTTATATTTCAGTACAGCTCCATGGATACAGACATCCTGTAACAAAGGAGCAGGCCCTGAGTGTTTTGGGGAAGGGAGATAATAATAAGCCAGTTTGGCACAGCTCTTTTCTGAGCCTGGCAAGTCAACCCTGACAATGTAAACAGCTCTTTCGGGCTGAAATGTTGCTTTTTGGTTTCACAAATCTGCTGGCCGAGCTCTCTGCCAAGGTGTGGTGTGAATGAGGTGCCCTGTATTTTTTTGCTGGCCTGTCCTGTCCTTTTCCTGCAGAAAGGAGATAACTGCTGGCTCTGCAGGGCTGGCCTGCAGCCTGGGCAGCACCACTGGTGCTGTGCTTTGCTGTCAGAGCTGCCCTGAGCGCCGAGGTGTGTGAGGCATACCCAGACCCTTCCTGCGAGGATCCCCCTGGGACTTGTGCAGGTTCTGCTGGGGAGGAGGGGGAGCAGGGCAGTTTCCTTCCCAGGGTTGAAATCAGCTCTCACAAGCCCTCTGCTACCTCCAGCTACCTGGCACACCCCAGCTGCTGGCTCTGAAGTTTGGGAATGCCAACTTCTACCTCTTGACCTCCCACATGACTCCAGTTCCAAGAAATTATGCCCTAAATCTGCTGGCAGTGGCAGCTCACTGATTCCTACAGCATGGCTTGTTAAAAGATCTGAATCTACTAATAGGAATTGGCCTGATACAAGGGATTTTTTTTTTTTTTTTTTTTTTTTTT
>VRYO01002326.1:373222-394543 GCA_009812075.1 Sialia sialis
CTGCTGCAGCTTCTCTGGGCACCCTGTGCCAGGGCCTGCCCACCCTCACAGGGAACAATTCCTTCCCAATATCCCATCTAATCCTTGCCTTCCTGCAGCTCAAATCCATTTGCTTCTGTGCCCAGAAATGCTGCTGTGTTTGACAAGAGCAGTCAGAGCTGGTCTGTGCTCACATGGACCAGGAGCAGAACATCCACCTCGAACCAAGGATATATCAGCCAGAAGGACTGGGGGGAAAAGCCCCAAGACTCCGCATGGAGGCCTTTAAATGCTTAATTTAGACAACAAATCCAAAAATAAAATGGTGAACGTTGTGAAAGAGGGTTATGAGATCTTTTATTCCAGGTCCATCTGGAGCTGGATTTGTACTGAAACTTACAGGTATGGTTCTTGTTACAATTGCTGAATATTGTTCTGATTACTGAATTTTGTTCCATGGCAATGATTTCACTGGTAAAACCCAAAAGCCTCTCATTTTGAAAAGACTGTAAGATAAGACTGGAGATGGCAAAGAAAATTTCCAGTAGTGGAAAACCACCGGTGAGTTGGGCATGATGTCAGCAAGCGTCTTTTGTAGAGGACTGGGAATTCTGATGGTTTGTTTCCAGTTGGCTTTGCTGCTGTGTGCTGAGATCTATTGCCAGAGGTAAATGTGGAATCATTAAGTTGGGAAAAGAGCTTTGAGATCCCCGAGTCCACCTATGGACCATCAGGTCCTCGTGCTGATGGAGTTAGTTCTAGCTATCAGGAGACTTTAAAACTCTTTTGTTTGCTCTTCCCAGTGGTGGAGACACCCCAAAAACCAGCCCCCAAATATCTGTGCCCCTCCATCCCCGTGCTTGTTCAGACAATGCCATCACATCCCATCCTCCTCCTGCCCCTGCCACTGTTTTGCCACAGATATTTTGGCACTGGTGGTAATGTTCTTGAAATGCCTTTGAGCTGATAGCAAGCCAGCCAGTTAGGGATTTAGGGATTTGTGACCTTGTTTCAGAAGCAAATTGTCAGGGTTTCAACCTGTTAATTTTCTTTCTTCCAATCTGCCTGAAGGGCTCAGGAAGCAGGGCCCTGGTCAGCTGAAATGCTGGCAGTGTGCTTTCAGGAGGGATGGATATTAGTGCTGGGTTGTGCTGCTGCTGATGGCAGTGTGGTGAGTGCATCCCAGCCTCTGTGTTAAGCACTTGCTGGTCTCATGGCTGAAATCAGGTGACAAGGAATTGGGCATCAGACCTGCATTGTGACGGGCTAAATCTGTGCCTGGTGACAGCAGAGGTGCTCTTCCCACTCCACCTCGGGGATGCTGGAGGAGAAGATGGGTTTTACATTTCTTTAGGCATCATCTCCTGGTGCAGTGTTGCTTTTCCCACTAAAGGTTTTTCCTGAGTGTGTAGCCTGGATTTTCCTTGTTCATCATTGTGTGGAGACACAGACTGTTTAGTGATTAGGTCTGAATTAGCCCCAGGACAAGGTTCCTCTCACCTGGAAACAGCTGTGCATGACAGAAGGGGTTGGAAAGAGTCTCAAAGCTCATCCTGTGCCATCCCCTGCCACAGGCAGGGACACCTCCCCACTGTCCCAGGCTGCTCCAAGCCCCAGTGTCCAACCTGGCCTTGGACAATTCCAGGGATCCAGGGGCAGCCACGGCCTCTCTGAGCAGAGATTTCCTGTCTCTGATAATGAGCAGAATTAGACTATTAAGACTATCCACCCCAAGAAAGCCAGATCCTCATTCCTAGTGAAGGTTGTTTTAAACCCTAGAGCAAAGATAAAAGGGGAAGTTCAGTGAGCACTTAGGGAAATGTGAAGCTTCCAGTGTGCCTTGGGCTGAGACACATCCTTTGTTCTCCTGCCTCACTCACACTTGCAGAGAGAGATATAACACCTTGGTATCTTCTCCAAGGTGTTCCAGCATGGCCAATGCTCTTGGGGCTGCTAAAATTCACCCAGGACCCTTGGAAGGGGAAGATGCTTTCAGTGGGAAGCATTTGAATGTGAATTCCTAGCATCTTTAATCCCAAGCCCTTGTGTATTCTTGGAGTGAATGTCTCCAAACAGCCCCACTTCGCCCCCAGAGCCTGTGGCACAGTGGAGATTGCCTTTCACATTTTCCTAGGGCTTGTAATATCCATTTAAAATAAAGACAAGGCACTTGGAAATTATTTTGGAAAAACCAGTTTATACCCCCCCATTCCTCTTCCTGATGAAGATCTTCACCGAGCTGTTAGAAAAGGATGGATAATATTTTTTTTGCCCCTTACCTGTCACTTGCAAACCTTTAACAATTTCGCAGAGCAAAGTGGAAATTGCGTAGCTCCCCTACACACAGCCTCTTTTTCCTCGGTTTTGTTTTGTTGTTTGTTTTTCAAACTGTGATTGAAACTATGAAAGCTTCGGCTCGGCTTCTGTAAATGGTGTTCTGATGTTTTCCTTGGCATTTGAGCCAGAACTGTCTTCCTTGGGAACCCCAGAGAGCTGTGGAGGGGAATACACCCCTGGAACCATAAAAGCTGAGCACTTGCCCACTAATAAATTTAGGTGTTAATGCCTTGTTTTTGTGCTGTTTGGTTGCCATGGAGATGGCGCGGCCTGAACTAATGGGTTTGTTGTGTGAAGTTTAATACACATTTGTCAAACGCTCCTCAATGTTTCTCTTGTTACCGCTCTGTTTTGTTTTTTTTTTATTTTAATTTTATTTACTTCTTTTGTGCCGTGAAGCAAAAGAGTTCGGAAGCGAAGCCATTTCAGGATCCTAGGAAAGGAGCTGACTGCAGACTTTGCAGGGCTGCTGAGATAGATGCAGGATGTGCATCTGTTTGTGCCCCTGCTTGTGCACAGAACACTCACCAGGAGCATTTTTCCTTGGATTGACTGAAAACAAACCACCACAAATAGGTGGTTATTGTTTGGAACAATAAATAGTCCCTTACACCCTCAAACAGGCAGTCCCTGGATCATCCCTGGGAGTGTTCCAGGCTGGGTTAGAGCAACCTGGTCCAGTGGAAATTGTCCATGCCCATGGCAGAAGGGGGAAAGAGGAGTTTTAAGGTCTTTTCCAACCCAAACCATTCCATGATTCCAACACCCTTCAATGCTACCTGGGAGCTGTCATACCAGGGAAATCTCTCCATGAATCCACATGTGGTCCTCCTGGGAATTTGGACTTGGATTCAGATCTTTTTCATGCAAAGATCACTGGAAATCCCTGAGTGTTGAGGGGTTTTGGTTTATTTGTGTGTGTGTCAGAACCTCCCCATTCATGGCATCAACCTGTACTTCCATTTAGAAAAGCCAAAAAAAAAGCAAAACTCCAAAGCTCTGAACAAGTTTTTATTTTTCAAAGCTTAAAGGCTTGGTGCATGCCAAATACTAAACTAAGAGGTTTGTTGCCAAAATATCCTTCTCCAAAAACAGTCTTTTTAAAGTTCTTGCTTGCTTTGACCAAAAAAAAAAAAAAAAGCAGGGGATAGCCTGGGAGTCTTGCTCAAACAATTTTAGAGGAATAGCTCTAAAATCAGTGGCTTTCCCAGGATCAAAGGCAGAGCCATTTTGCTGAAGGTGAGAATGGAGTGAACCATGCAGGAGGACAGTTCTGAATGCAAATAATACAACTGCTGATCCTTGAAGTGAGCTCGTGCAGCTGGCTTTTGCTTTCCCAGCTGATCCTGCTGAAATTAGGGAAAAGCAGTGCTGGGTTAACAGTTGGATTCTGAGATCTCCAAGGTGTTTTCAAACCCTAAGGATTCTGTGGATCTTTTAAGGTGAGGAGAACTCAGGGTTTGTTTTAATCCCCGCTGGTTTGGTTTTTAATCACCCATGCTCCAGGTGCCACAAGCAGCTTCTGGTGCTGCCTCTCCCTCCCTTTCCCAAGCCTGCAGTGGCAGCACCTTTGCTGGGATGGGAGGGAATTTATTTTGGAGGTGGAGAGCAGAGGAAAACTGGCTTGTCAGAAAACTTGGCTGGAGCTGTTTGAGTGAGGCTGACTGGAAAACGCTGTGCAGAGATGGCACTCTGCACTGCCAGGGTGGGCTGGCAGCAAAGTCCTTTTTTAATTTTGGGGTTTTTTTAATCTGTTTTTAGAAATGTTTTTTTCCAGACCTGATTGGCAGTCTGAGAGGGGAAATCTCAGGTGCCTAAGGGCCTGGACTCATGGGAGCATCCCAAAACTCTCATCAGTCCCTTGAGGTGTCTGATACCCCAAGAAGTCCTGGTCTTCATGAGGCTGGCTCAGAATAAAACTGCAGAGCAGGTGTTGGAAGGGTCAGGTGAGTAGGTCAGAAGTGATCTGCACTTCAAACCCCTCCCCTTTGTTATGAATGTATAAATAAAGTTATGTAAACCCAAACGGCCCGGCCACACCAAGACCTTAGCTTTGCAAAGTCTTTGCCTTACTTTTGATGTTAGATGAACATCTAATAAGCTTAATTAAAGTTTAATTGGTGTAAGTAGGCTAAATGTGGTAGGTCAGAAGGCACAGCAGATGCTAAAATACTATTGGCAATAATCAACCTGACCAGAAAAAAAAAAAGGGGAAAATTTCCCTTCTTAAAAAATAAGTACCTCTAAGTGACTGGTTTAGACTTGTCATCTCTCAGGGGTGATCTTTTTTTTTTTTTTTTACTTTCTTTCCCCAGGCAATACTGACCAATTGTGTTTCTTCACATCAGTGGGGGGAAAAAAAATCAGTTTTTGTCCTTTACTGTGCTCTGGAATTTCGCCCCAAACATTTTCTGGAGTCTGGGCATATGCCACAGGGAGATGTCTCACTGCTTTCTGCTCTTTTCTTCAGTGAAGAGCCCCACAGTGAGGGCTGTGGTTGCACAGCCCAGCTGACTTTATTAAAGATCTGGTAATCATTTTTTAAGGGCTGTCAGTGAAACTCAGTAGTGCACCACCAATCTGGCTGGCCACTTCCCACTAGGATGTCCTTGGCAGCTACGGGTGGTGTTTCTTCAACTTTGAAACAAAATTTGGATGTGATTTGGATATTTTGGCATGTAGGTATCTGTGTTTATCTGTGGTGATCCCTGTTTTCTGTCCTGTTGGTTGCTGGTGGCAGCACACCTGGGCCATCAAGCCCTGTGGGCGAGCTCTTGACCTGTTCTGGGATGTTCTCTTGGATCAGGAATTTCATTCTGGGATGAGCCTCACAAGGCTCTGGTAAGCCACAGCACTTCGCAGTCAGCTCCAGCAAAGATTCTCCAGCTCCTTTCTTATTTTTATCTGTCTTGATTGGATCATCCCTAAAAATAATCTGCAATGCAAGATGCTGCAATGCTGAATTGGGGAATGTGCCAAGAGGCTTCCTTGGATCAAAGGCCTCGGAGAGGGGCCAGGAGCAAGAGCCAGGCTAAAGTTCAGGGGTATCCTTCAGATCCAGAGGGTAGCAATACAAAAAAAGCTGCTGTTCTCTTGAGGCTTTGCTGGGCACTGGAGGAAGCTGCAGGGAATGCGGAATTCCCCCCGGGATCAGATGGTGTCTGGGAAAATGGAGAGGAGCAGCAAGAATTTAGGGCAATGGTCTCAGACACAGCCGGCTCAGGCAGCTGCCCCCACAATTTTGTCTGTGTGTCAGACAAAAATTCTATTGCCCACAGCCTACTCCTGGTGCCACTAGAGGCCTTGAGAAACACCCCAGGAAACTGCTAATGAGGGTGAATATGTGTCCTCAGAAAGAGACAAGGAAAGATACACACTGTTTTGGGCTTGATGGAGGTCTTGAGTTCACTGGTTCTGTGATTGTATGAAATGGATGGGGGACGGGCTCTGGGCCCTCCTGAAGTGTTGCTAAACCCAAGCACAAGGAGCTGCTCCTGCCAGCTGGAGCTGTGGGCAGATGCATGCACTCACAGCAGTTTCTCAGTGCAGTAATTTCACACTCATAAGCCACACCTGGTTATAAGCCCCACTTCCGGATAGCCGGGAAGGCCACGGAATTTGTCCATAAATAAGCCACACCGGGTGATAAGCCGCACTTAAAAAAAAAAAAAAAAAAAAGCGAATATCCATGTGCAACAAAGTAACGAGTTAGTAACAGAACCATGTGATTGTGGGGTTTGCTATCAGGTGCACAATTTGCAAACAGTGTTCACAGACCAGCCAAGCCTTTAAACGCGGCCCCAGGCGCCCTCTCCGTGCCATGGGCCACAGCACTCCTGCCCCTGGTGCTGGCTGCCGTGGCTCCTCGCGCCTCTCAAAAGAGGCAGCTCGATGGGCTGGCTGCGTGATGCCGGCAAAAAGCGGTGGCAAAGTGCAAAGCTGGCAAAAAGCAGTGGCAAAGCAGCGGGAAAGCGGCTTGGCTTTGCGCGAAGGAGGCAAAGTGGCAGCTCCCTCTGCAGTCGGCTCGCACTTCCAGGTTGGTATTTCCTCAGAATTTTTCCAGAAATAAGCCACGCTGGGTGATTAGCCGCACTTCCAGGATCGGCTTGATTCTTCAGTGAAATAGGTGCAGCTTATCAGTGTGAAATTACTGTAATACTGATGGACAGGGAACAGGGGAAGTGAGGAGCTGATGTCTGGGGTGCTGCAAGGGCTTGAAAGCAAAGTGCAGCATGGGAGATGAAGCAGAGCCATGAAAGCAGAGGCTTCTCCTGGAAAAAACAGTCCTGGCTCTGCCCTCTGGGTCGGGGCTGCTGTGACTGCACAGTGCAGGGCTCAGTGTGAACTCCCAGGGGCCACAGCAGACACTTGGTGGTGCAGGGCAAGAGCAGAACATAGGGTCTCCTAACCAGGACACCTCAGCAGTCCTGGCTGGGACACTTGGCTCCATTTCCTGTCCAGACATCACCCCCTCTTTCTGTTTGGCCAAGGGAATGCTTAATTATTATTATTTTTAAATAGGGCAGTTTTGACAACATGAACTGATGCATCCTTGTGGGCACATGGGCAAGCTGAGGCATTTTCTGTGAACACAGAGTGCTGCTCTTTTATCACTGCTTATTGTTGCCACCTGCCTCAAACCCTGATGGGGAGAGTGCTTAATTTTTTTTCCCCTTTTTTAAAATGAGCTATTCAGTTTCTAAGTTTCCAAGAAACTTAAAGCAAAGCAAAAGCTTTTAGGTCAAATGAAACACTTTGGGTCAAGCAAACTTTGTTTTTCAAAACCCCAAGAATATAAACTTTCAGTTTAGGAGTAGCCTAAACCATTTTTTCTTCATTTTTTCCATGTGTTTTTTTTTTCCTGTTTGAAAAAATGGAGGGGAAAAGCTCTGCCCTGGGGTGGTGCATCTCCCTCTGCTGTTCTTCCCCCCTGGGATGAGTGTCCTAAGAAGGGAACAGAGCTGGGCAAAGCTCTGGAGCTCAAGGGATAGGACAAGAGGGAATGGCCCCAAGTTGTGTCTGATGAGGTTTAGAGTGGAAACTGGGGGAAATTTCCCTGCTGGGAGGTTGGTCAGGTATTGGACCAGGCTGCTCAACATCCTTGGAAATGTTCAAAAGGCATGTGGTGCTCAGGAAAATGGTTTAGTGCTCTTGAATTCATGGTCATACTTGATAGTCTTGGAGGTCTTTCCCAGCCTTAATGATTCTGTGATTCTTTTGGTTAAAAGGAAGTAGAAACACAAATGATAAAAGGATTAATCTGCTGTTTGCAATGCTGAGTGTGCTCTGGTTTGAGGACAGCTTTCCCCTGATCTCTGTGCTTGCTGCATTTTAGTTTTGCTCCATTTTCAATTTGAAGAAAGTGTGTTAATAAGCATTTCTTTGCAGAGGCACTTCCAGATGTGTTTATCCTGAATGTCCTTATCCTGTGTACCATTTGGTCATGCTGAGCTCAAGAGGGAGCTTGCCTTGGACCCAGCTCAGAGGATATTGCTGCAGGAGCCCCTGCTCCGAGCAAAGCACTGTGAAAACATCCAGGGGACGTCTATTCCTGCCCTAATCCCTGAAATGTGTCCCTCATAAACACAGCCAAATAATTTGGGTGCTTTGTCTGTGCAGAGTGGAAAGAGCTGCTGTGGGGATGTGGAGAGCTTGAGTGTCCTGTTTTGCACGTAAGTTCTCAGCCCGAAGTGCATCAATTGAGGGCTTTGCACCTCATAATTTATAATTCAGCCCAAGAAATGCACTAATACCTTTATCAGAATTGGGAATGTTGCTCAAAGCACAAAAGCACAAATCACTGAGGAGCAGGCAGACATTAAGGGCTGCTGTTCTCTCTGCCTCTGGATTAATAGCCAGAATCAGTGAGATTTTCTCCTAAACAAATGTTTCACTGTTGCATGTGTGAATAAATACAATTTTTCTCTCTCTCTCTCTTTTTCTTTTTTTTTTTTTTCTGTTAAACAGGCCAAGGAAAAAAGGGAAAGCTGAAGTGCCTGAGGTGCAGGGAAGCATTTTGCTCTATTCCCTGACTTTGCTAAAGTGCCAGCTGTGTTTCCCCACAGGAAAGCAGGAGGGCTGAGCATTTGGGATGGGCAAGCCTGGAACAGGGAATTTCATCACAGCTGTCCCTGGTTGTGGTGGAGGTTTGGTGGCCAGGCAGTGAAATCAGGGGGTTCAGGGAGATAACCCACCTCATCCAGGTGGAAATGGGCTGGGAGCAACCTGGTCTAGTTGAAAATGGATGGCCTTTAGGGTCCCTGGCAATCTGTGAGATTCAGTGTTACTGTGGCAGGGAAAGAGATGGTGGAGAAGCTTCTCTGTGAGCAGCACAGGATGGTTTCGAGTGCCCCCTAAACCACTTCAGAGTGGAAAAGGAAAAAAAACCCACTTGGGAATGCTGATGCATTGGGTAGCTGTAGCCACAATATAGCCTGGGAAGCATGGCATCACCTATGGTTCATTTACAAGCCCTGGATGGTGCGGGAAACAGAAACTGCCCCTCAGAACCCCACTGATGGACCTTCTCCTGCAGTCTCCTGGTGCTGACAAAGCCCAGCTTCATGGGCCACAGGTGAAGCTGTAAAGCTGCTGTCATGATCCTGGTGCTGTAGCCAAGGGAAGTTGAAAGGCAATGGAGAAGTTCTCAGTGACTCCAGGGTAATCCAGACTATCAATCCTCCACAGGATCAGGCAAGGGGAGGGAAAATGCATGGCAGCAGGACTGCAAGTCCTCACTGAAACTGTTTGTCCTCTTATTTTTAATCTCCAGCATCACTGGACACGGTCCCTCTGGAGCTGCTGCCAGACCATTGAGTGCTCCATCCCTGCCCTCCAGACACCCTCTTCCTGGAGGAAAGTTGGCAACTTTAGGTTTATTCCATTTTTTCACCCATGCCAAAGCCTATTTAATATCAGGTTTGCTGTGGGTTTGTTTGGGTTTGGTCCCACAAATGCCTCCAGGGCAGGTCAATCCATCTCCAAGCCAACCCTTGGCTGTGCCTTTGGAGTTTGCAAAATCCAAGGAGACCTCTCTCATTCTGCTTGAATATCCCTCCCACCTCAGTCCCAAATGGTGAGAATCAGGGTGCATCAGGGAATATTATTGATAAACAGTAGATGTCTGGTGGAGATGCTGATGATTTTCCTGGTACAAAAGGCTGCTGCATCCTCTGTGATAATTCCCCTTTCTTTTCCTCCTTGTTGGCTTTGTGGCTTTGTGATTTATTTGAGGGCTGGCAGGCGTCCATGGCCCTGCAGGAAATGGATGGCTGCTCTTGTGTTTGGGGGGGGGTCATATAAATGTGTACTTTTCCCACTACATTAATTACAGACATTTCTCCCTGGCTGGAATAGCTCCATGGTTTCTGTGCCCTTTCAATTTGTTCTTCCCAGCCCAGGCTGAGAGCATTTCTAGGGGAACCCCAGCTCTGACATCCTCAGCTGAGCTGAGGCAAAGTTAAAAAGCTTGGCTACAAAAACTGTAGAGAGGAAACTCACTGGCCTTTATTTACCTGATAATAACTCCAGGATAGCAGCATGGCCAAATTTTCCCTGGCTATTCCTCCTGCTGACACTTTCCTCAAGGATAAAAGTGGTTTGCCCTAAGAAAAATTGCTATGGAAAAGCAATTGTAGGGCAATTTACTTTGGAATAGCTGTGCTACCTAATTCCTGGCTCCTGGAGAGAGAGCCAGCCAGACTTGGAGCAAAGAAAGGAAACTTGAGGCAAAATTCAACATGGTTTTATCACGTTTTGTTTCGTTTCAGGAAAGGCTGGACAAGCCACCATGAGGCCCTGGCACATGGTGCCCAGAGAAGCTGTGGCTGCCCCTGGATCCCTGGGAGTGTCCAAGGCCAGGCTGGACATTGGGGCTTGGAGCAGCCTGGGACAGTGGAAGGTGTCCCTGCCATGGATAGGTGGCAGAAGCAGGATGGGCTTTAAGGCCCTTCCAACCCAAACCAGTGTGGGATTCTGTGGTCTGGGACAGCAGTGGAGCCAAAACCCAGAATTTCCATCAGACTGAGTGTACCCAAGGTGTCCCTTGGCTTGTAATGTGGGCTCTTCGTGGATTTCTGATCAAACACGTCCTGCTGTGATCTTTCTCATTTTTATCCTGCTAGAAGTGAGGGGATAGGACCAGGGATGTCTGCAATTGCAGAATACAAACCTGCGCATGAAACCAGGAGCGAGGTGAGGCTCTGTGATGGGGGGACATCCAGGGATGCACGATTCTGGGATCTCCCCTCCTGTTTGCAGTCATTTGGAGCCTGGATGTGCTGCTGTTCTGGCCCTGCTGGGATGTGTCTCATTCTTTTTGGGTCTGGGAACATTCCATCTAAAAAGTTTCTCCCAGGGGTCCCAGCAAACCTTTGAGGTAAGTCTGTTAAAATCCACATAAAATTAAGCATCTTACTGTATTTGTTCTGCCTCATCCCCTGTAAGTCTTGAGCACCTTCCATGACCTCTCTCACATTTCACTTTCAGGGTGCAGCCCATGTGGGGGCCACGTGCTCCACCTGTCTGTGTGGGCTTGTGCAGGGCTGTTGTTGCATTCCTGTGGCCCATGGCAGCGGGTTGGGGCCAGGACAGAGCTGTCAGGAGCCAGGTTTCCTTGGGAAAACACCCACCTGGCCACGAGCATGGTGTGGCTGCGTCTGGGCATGCAGGCTGCTGTTACATCTGCACCTGGTCTGGCCTCATGGAGTGGTGGAAACTGTCCTGGGAAGGATGCCCTGGTAAAATCTATTTCATAGAATCCCAGAATGGTTTGGGGTGGAAGGGACCTTAAACTCACCCAGTTCCACCCCCTGCCATGAGCAGCAACACCTTCCACTGTCCCAGGCTGCTCCAAGCCCCAGTGTCCAGCCTGGCCTTGGACACTTCCAGGGATCCAGGGGCAGCCACAGCTTCTCTGGGCACCCTGTGCCAGGGCCTCACTGCCCTTATATTAAAGATTTTCCTTCTAAATCCTCTTCCCAAGGTCTGAGTTTAGGCTCTAAACACAAACACCATTAACAGCAACAGCTCCCTGCCCTGCAGCAGCCCCAGCAGCACATATCACTCCCTCCATCCTCTCAGTGCTGAGCCAGAGGAGCTGCACTCCCTGCCATCACCCTGTGGCACTGAGTGTGAATCTCATCCACTCCCCTTTCCATTTGGCCAGTTTGGGAGTTTATTCACCATTAGAGCCTTTCCTTTCACACGTTGTTGCAAAGTTAGAGATTTATTTGGGCACACATTTACTGCCCTTGTCAGTGACAAGGAGGTGCTGCTGTGATGCTGACACAGCCATCAGCTGCAGAAACACCATTCTGGGCACTGCAAGGGGGAAAGGGATTCAGGGCAGGTGTAAAAGTGGGCCAGGCGTAAAAGTGGGCCAGGCATGACATAAAATAGAGGAGGATCATCAGTGTGTTCTGCTTCCAGAGGCTGGGGGAAGGTGCTGAGCAGGAACTGTGGCAGGACATCACAGGTGGTGGAGGGAGCCAGAGAAACATCCAGTGTTTGTGTCCTCTCTGCAGTGAGCTCATTGCCAGTTGGGATTGGCCAGGAACTGGGTCAGGATGAAGTGGGATGAAGCAAACAGAACCTGAAGTCCTTGAGCGAGGCCCCTTCCCCCCCGCCAAGCCTGTGCTGATGCTCTTGGGCTCTTCCGTGCTCCAGCATCCTCCTGCCAGTCCCTTGGAGAGCTGGATGCTAATGCAATTCCAGCCTGCTGAAGGCACACAGGCAAAGTGGTGCTTGTTTTTTTGGGTTTTTTTCCCCCTGTCCTGCTCCAGCATTTCCATCTTGTCCAGCTTGGGGTCACAGCATGTGCTGGGGCATCTCCTGTGCCCTGCCAGTGTCTTTGGCAAATCCAGATGCACAGCTGCTGCAGGGGAGGCAATGTCATTGTGGCCACCACGGGTGGGAGATGAGTCAAGAGAGCCCAGGCTGCTGCCTGTCTTTGGTCACAGCTTCTCTGGGCACCGTGTGCCAGGGCCTGGTTACCCTCACAGGGAACAATTCCCTCCCAATTTGTCATCCATCCCTGCCCTCTGGCAGTGGGAAGCTGTTCCCTGTGTCCTGTCCCTCCATCCCTTGTCCCCAGACCCTCTCTAGCTCTCCTGGAGCCCCTTTAGGTGTGGGGAACTGCTCTGAGGTGTCCCTGGATCCTTCTCTCCAGGTGAGCACTCCCAGCTCCCCCAGCCTGGCTCCCTGAGCATCCTCAAGGCCTCCTCTGGACCCTGCTTTGAGGCTGCTGGTACCAACCACGAACCAGAGGAAATATTGCACTAGATTGCCCTAGGCTTACATCAGGTCTGGCAATCTGTTTTTCCTAAAGTGGGGGATAGAAAAAAAAAAAAGCCAAGAACACTCAGAGACACACACACACTGACTGCTACAACAGTGTGAAGTGTTTTCCTCTTCAAGAGCCCTTCCTGCCGGGAGCAGAGCAGGAGTCAAGCAGCGCCATGCCTCCTCCACCAGGCACTCAGCCCTCCACCTCCGTGCTCAAGGATTCCTGGAAGCCAGGGATGCTGGGGAGAGCTCTGGAGGGCACTGCCATCCCAGGTTGGGGGCTGTGAGCTCTCAGAGGCACGCCCTCCACTCAGAGCATGAAATGTCAAGGAGAATTAGGGAGATGGCTGGAGGCTTGGAGTGGGATGGGAAGCAACTGCTGTTCCTTGGCAGGCTGTGACTACTGAACCTTGCTAATCAGATTTGGGGGGATGCTCAACTGCCTCTGGCTGTAGGGAGCTCAGGGTATATTTTAGTGACAGGTCTGTGCTCCAGTGGGGAAGGACAAGGCTCCTGACTCAATGCCCAGAGAACTGGTTTAGTTGGTAGAACAGGCTTTTGGAAAGCTGTGTGTCCCCACCAATGCTCTCTGCAGGTCATTTAAAGCACTCGAGGCAAGGCTGGGTGCCCCCTGTGTGTGTCCAAAGCCAGATCTGCTGGCTGGGGGTGACCCTGATGCCAGAGCCGCAGGCACTTGGCCACTCCGAGCCCCGGTGTGTCAGTGCCAGCAGCAGAACCAGCCACATCCAGCACCATCACTCAACTCCATCCTGCTGTCTCCAGCCCTGCCCCCATTCCCAAAGCACCCTTTTGATCCCAGAGATCAATCCTCAAGCCGAGGGAAGTGGGGATCCTTTGCCCCAGGCTTTAATTAGCAATTAATTTTTTTTTTTTCTCTCTGCACGATTTGCTCCATGGTGATTCCAGTGAGGAATAAAAGTTTACTTGCATTCCCCAGCGCTCGGGGAAAGCAGCTTCTCTCAGCACTGAGTGCTCCGGGCTGGGCTGGAGATGGCAGGGCTATTTATAGAAGCCAGGGTTGCCGTGGCAACCCAGTGTATTTTTCTGTTAAATATAGCAGCTGTTGCAGGGAACTCTTGTCCTTCTGGATGTAAAGGCTGAGTTTTTGCCCTCTGACAGAGCTCAGGGTATTAGAGGCGGATGAGAAAGGATGATTAAATAAGTGGAAGCCCAGAAGAAGCAGTGGATCTGTAATTACAGAGGGAGTTTGGGATGCAGCCACGTGTGTCTGCAGCTTCTGCGTTGAAAATGGTGTGGGGACAGGCATAGGGGAGCTTTTCCATGTGGGGCTCCATGGAACCACCCAGCCCCCTGTGTCTTCAGCTGCCCAGCCTGCCTGGCTTTGGCTGTTCTGGTCTCTGCCCCTTGTAGGAACCAGCTGTGCCCATGGAGACCTGGGGGTGCCAAACAGGCCTTGTCATCCGAGAGGAGGAAGGAGCCTTTTTGGGGAAAAAAACCCCCCATTTTATTCCTACCTCAGGAGCCTGAAGCAGAGGCTTGTGGGGCAGGGTCAGGGCCTGGAGCTGCCTCCATCTCCTGCTGGTGATGGACACCTGAGCAGAAGCAGTGGGAGAGGAGCAGCTACCATCCCCTGCAGGGTCAGCACAAGGATGCAGTGTGGAATGCTGCAGTGCTGTGCTGCATCCTAAGGCAGCAACATGCTGCAGCTATGGGGTTCAGTTCAAAGCAAACTGACTCTGTTCCTTAATTTTTTAAAAATTTATTTATTTTTTTAATTTACTGGGTCCCTGTGAGGTGCTAACACCTCACATAACCATCAAAGGGCTGGTTCCCATCTCCTGGGAGGAGGGAGAGGGAGAGGGAGAGGGAGAGGGAGAGGGAGAGGGGTGGGGAGCACAATTGCTCCAGCCAAGGGCAATCTGTCAGCTAGGAGATGGAGATTTTTTTTTAATTAACTAGCCTTTGCCTCATTAAATGAAGAAAGAAACCAGAGCACAGCAGATATGAGCAGGACTTAGGATCACTGGAAATTCCCTTAAAAAGTGGATGCAGTGACAAACAAACAAAGAACCAAATCTGAACCAGCTTGAGTTTAAGGTATCTGCGGAGGTCACTGTGACCAAGGCTTTGAACAGGAATGACACATTTCTGGGAGCCTTATCTCCTCCCTGAGCTATCGTGAGTGGCATCTGTTGCTGGGGATGTTATTGCTTTTCTGAGTTTAATAGCAGAAGCAGTGCTTAAGCCAGCAGAAAGCTGCAGGGGAAGAGCTGCCTCTGTGGCTGTAAGGGGCTGGAGTTCACCCTGGGCCTGCTCCCCTGCAGGGTGGTTTGGAGGCATGGGGCATTTGGAAGAGTCAGGGATTTAGGGAGATGGACGATGGAGTCAGATGCTGCCTGTCCCCCTGGAGCTGGAGCCTGCTGGAGCATCCTCTAGCCAAGGGCATAAATACGTGGCTCATCCCTGAGGAAGTGCTGCCTGTAACAAAGGAAGGAAAGGCTGTCTCATCACATTTGAAGATTTCCTTGCATCCTTCAGGAAGTGGGTTGTCAGGGGCTTGTGGCCCAGAAAATAAAGCTTGGAGCTGGGAGGGAGGTTCAGGGCAATCATTTCAGGTGTTGCTCTGGCTTAAATCCAGCATGGGGTGGAGGGAGGACAGGGGAGTGGACACAGTTCCAAAAACATGTGCTCATACATGGAATGGTTTGGGTTGGAAGGGCCTTTAAAGACCATCCAGTCCCACCCCCTGCCATGGCAAGGGATACCTTCCACTATCCCAGGCTCCTCCAAGACCCATCAGCCACATCCCCAGTACCAGGCAGGTGGGTCACAGGTTCCATCCTTTCTCCTTGACCATGGGGCACCAGTCATCCCACTGCTTTCACTGCTGGTGCCAAAGGCAGAGTTTCCCTAGGAATGGGTATTTATTACAACTCCTGCCTCTGCTTATGAGTCCACTTCCCTGTGTATTCAGGGATCATGGGGGTGCTTATGGTCCCTGCTTTCCACAGATTGATCTGTGGGTTTATTGTAATCCCTCCACTGTGTGGCTGCCCTGCTCTGGGCACCATGGGGCAGGCAGCACTCCTGGGAGGTTTTCCCTTTCTCCTTGAGTGTTGGCTGGGCCATCCCCTGGCCATTTGCAGGGAATGGTGTGAGGAAGGACCATGGTAGTGTTACACTCCACCTGGGACAGTGGAAGGAGGTTGGAACAAGATGGGATTTAAGATCTCTTCCAACCCAAATCATTCTGGGATTCTTTGATCCTGTGATCCAACCCTGAAGCACTGAAGGCTGCAGCCAGACACAAAGCTCATCTGTGAGGATGAAGAAGGGAGCTTGGAGCACCCAGTGTACCGAAGAGATGCATCAGCCCCTGCTCCCAGCTGGAGGAGAAGGAAGGAGTACTGGGAGATCCCTCCCCACAAAGTGCAGAGGTAAGAACAGGCAAGATCTTGAAACCTCCAGGAATGTGTCCCAGATAATCCTGTGATCAGGTCTGCACCAAATTGGGAAGGATGTTTGGAGGCTGATACTCCCACCTACCATTCCTGCCAGAGTCACTGCAAGGGCTGTTCTGGAAGTTCTGTTCTGACATGGGGTGTTTTCAACATTTTTGTATTTTCCCCTGGAGAACATGTAAATATCGGAGGATTTTCTGTTTGTTGAACCCTGAAAGCCAACAATTCTGCTCTCCCCTTTCTGAGCTCAGCCCATGTCAGTGCTCAGTGTGTTTGCCAGCCCAGCTTCAGAACCTTCTGCAGCAGAAGCAGATTTGGTGGAATTCTTTGAGAGAGGAGTGTCCATGGCAGTGCTGATTCAAAGGGAAAGTCTGTACTTTCTGTGAGAGAATTTCTGGGCACCAAGGAAACAGGGAGCAAGTCCAGGCTGGGGATTTCTCATCCCTGGAAGTGTCCAAGGCCAGGTTGGATGGGGTTGGAACCACCTGGTGTCCCTCCCCATGGCAGGGGATGGAACAAGATGATGCCTTAAGATCCTTTTCAACTTAAGGCATTCCATGATTTTATGCTTTCCAGTTAGTCCCAAAGATCTCCACTGTCCACACTGAATATGAGTTTGCCCCAAAGCCATGGCAAGAGCTGAGGATAGTTGGTTGGGAAATTCAGGATGGATGTGGATAGCAGCATGTTCCTTCACTGCAGAGAGTTTTCCAGGTTCAAACCAAAACCTGTTGTTTTGTCGGGGTGTTGAAGGTTTTTCTGGGGTCTTGGGGAATGGGGCTGTCTCTAGAGGAGGTTTTTATTTTTGAGGGGATTTTGGGGTGGGGTTTTGTTTCATTTTGCAGTTTGTTTGTTTCTAGGGTTTTTTGGGTTTTGTTTTGGGGTGGGTTTTTTGGGTCTTAGGGGGAAAGTTGGGGTTTTTGCTTCATTTTTGAGGGGTCATTTCTTTTTTGGGGATTTTTAAGTGGGAGGTGTTGATTTTTTTAATGGTTTTTTTTGGGAGGACTGGTTTTCTGGGGGGGGTTGTTTTTGTTTTTCTTTTGTTTTGGGGTTTTTTATGTTTGTTTGTTTCTTTGCTAGTACTGTCTTTTGAGGGGGCTAGAGTTTTGGGGTCTTTTTGTGGGGGGAGAGTTGGGGTTTGTTTATTATTTGTTTTGTCTGGGGGAACAGGCATTTTGTTTATTTGTTTTGGTAGGTTGGTTGAGGTTTGTTTCTCTCCCCATGAATACCAGGATGCAGCTCTGCACCTTCAGGGAGTGGGGGTTGGCAGGGAAGCAGTGATGAGATATCTCACCCCCGCTCCCTGCCTTTCTCCATGTTTTCCAAGGGTTTCAGCCTTGCTGGATCCTTCCCCTACTGCTCTGTGTTGGCTCCGTGTGTAAAGGGCTTGGGCGAGGAGGATATCAGGCAGAGGTAATTATTAATAACTGTGAGAGTGACCCTGTTTGGGCTGGATTGTAAAGGTCCTCAAAACCATCCATGTTTTCCCCTTCTCCTCCTTGGAATTTAGATCAAGTACCCTTTTCTGTGGTCAGGATACACCCCCTCCATGCACCTCTGGAGCCTCAGGTACTGTTTGAAATCCTCCACTGCCTCATCTCTGCATGCCCTGTCCTTGAGGGACACTGAGACCTCAGCCAGGGCGGGATGTGCCTGATCCATTTAATTTCTGGCAACAGTGGGAGAAAAGAGAGCCTCCAACATCTATAAATCAACTGTCTCTCAAATTGTGTGGGATTAAGGAAAAGGTGCAGAATAGAAATTATTTCCTCGGGGGGAAGCACATCATTTTATTTGCCCAGGAAAATGATGTCTTCATCTGTTATCTTCCAGAGGCTCTAAAAATAATTAAAGGAGGGCTCAGAACATGCAATCATTGTGGAGTTTTGGAATCCCACACTGGTTTGGGTGGGAAGGGACCTCAAAGTTCATCGCATTCCACTCCCTGCCAAAGGCAGGGTCACCTTCCACGAGCTCAGGTTGCTCCAAGCCCTATCCAACCTGGCCTGGGACACTTCTAGGGATCCAGGGGCACCAACAACTGAGTGTGGCTTCTCTGGGGTCAATGTGGGTGGAAGAAAGGTGCCAGCTCTGCACTGCCCTGAAGGGAGCTTTTATTTATCAGCAAAGCCACGGGATGTGAATTTCTCCGGTGCTTTCATGCAGTTGTCACATGGAAATTGAGCCTATTAAGCAGCTTTGGGCTGTAGCCAGTTCATTACAGCAAACTTTCATCCAATTATCATTACTATTATTATTGTTATTATGATGCCTCCTGCTCCGCTGTAAATTGGAGGGTGTTACTGAGACTCTTGTTGGGCTTTTTTGAGTTGGCTCGAAACTGGGTGGCAAATGTCTGTGAGCTCTGAAACAAGGCTGACCATCTCCCTGCACCCTGGAGATGTCCAACACGAGGATTTGACCAAATGTCATGCCATGGAGAAACGTGGCCATTTCCCTGCACCCTGGAGATGACCCTCCCACCTGTGCCCTCCCTCACCTACTGTCATCTCTGTTTTCCTCCATGCCTGACTTTATTTCCAGCCCCGACGATTTTTCCTGTAAAACCCCAAAACTCTCATTTGAAGAGTGGGAGAGGGGAAGGCGCAGCCATCCAGCAGAGCTGCAAAGAGCTAGTGCTAAATCGAGCTCTAATTGCTCGTTTAAACTAATTAATTTACCAAACATGAGAAATTTTGAAAGGGTGCTTAGAAGCCTCACCCTCCGTTCTCCCAGGCACACAGGCAGAGGTGGAGACCCCCAGAATTGCTTCAAGTGCAGCCTCCTGATGGTAACTCCCTGGTGTGGGAGCATCCCTTTCCCCTCAGCTCGTGGAAAAGCAGCATGCTCAGCGCTGCAGGGTTTTGGCTGCAGGAGGGAGCAAACACGCCTGGTGCTGATGCAGCAGGAAAACCGGAGCGTCTGCAGGAGAGGAGTCAGCAGCAGATGCGCCCCTGCAAAACTGCTCCCGTGATGAATGCTCTTCCCAGAGTCTGCTAATCCCTTTTTCTCTGGCTCCCAGGCCTCCTTAATTGTGCTGCCTGTCATTAAATAGCTCTTTGAAGGCAGAGCTGGGAGTTGTTCGGTCCACGTGGGAATGTCGCTGGCCTTTGACTCTGAGAGTGTGGAGCATGTTTCACACAGGGATGGGGACAGTGCTGTCCAGGGTGAGGCCCCAAACTGCTCTGAGCCTTGGTGACCCCAAAAAGATCCTGGGGACACCCCCAGGATGGTCAGCAGGCCCATCAGAGATCCGTCTGGATGAACCAAGATAGACAAATTCACAGGGAGCTGCTGCTGTCCTGGTGGTGCTCCCTCCCCAGCTCTCTGGGAAGCACAGGGATGTGGGGAGGAGAGGAGTGCCATGCTGGGGATGAAGCGTCAAGTCTGACCATCTCCCCGTGGGCCAGGGCAGGTGGGGGTTGTTTCCCAGCCTCCATAAGCTGCCCTCCAATGCTTTCTGAAGGATCCTGAAGACTTGGTCTTTAAAAACAGCCCCAAGAGGACTTTGAGAGTGTCTGAGGGACTTTGCTGAAGTGCAGATTAGGAGAGAATTTAGAATCATGAAATTACAAACTGGTTTGGGATGGAAGGGATCTTAAAGCCCATCTGGTTGCACCCCTTGCTATGGGCAGGGACACCTTCCACCAGACCAGGCTGCTCCAAGCCCTGTTCAGCCTAGGGCAGGATCTAAGCCCCAGGCTGACAGTCTGTGCCATCCCTGCCCACCCTGGAGCTCATTCCCAGGTTCCTGGAGGTGGAGGAGAAGGTCCTGTAGATGGAGTGTAGCGATTGCCTGAATATTCATGGATTGGCGGGCAAGCTGCAGCAGGCCCTTGTTACAAACTGCTACCCAAACTGCTTACATCCATCAATGAGGGAAATAAATAAACAGATGCTTGTTAATTGACTTAATTACCCACTAGCAAACAGGAGACTGGGAGCACATCAATTAAAAAAATGTTTTAACAAGTGTCTCATAGTAATTCTTTTCCATGTGCAAACCACGCTAGTCTCCTCTGCCTATAATGAACCTCCTCAAGAAAAGGAATGGATTTTCATTATGCAGGAAGGAGGGGTCACATTCTGAAAATGAGGGTTGAAATGAGCCCGAAATTCATGCCCTCTTCCCAAAACCAGGGCTGGGTCAGCACTTAGCACAAAGCCATGGCATGCCAGGAGTGATTGCAAACAACCATCCTTGAGCAAGAGAAATCCAGCAGCTAAGATAATCCTTGTTTTCCAGCTGGGAGCAGGCACAAAGGAGAAGGAAGTAGGGCTGGGAAACTCAAACGTATTTTTTTTTCCCTTTCTTTTTTAAAGATCTCTAAGAAAAAGATGGTAAAATGGAAAAGCTGAAGACTTGTTCCTCTCAATGCCGTGTGGATGAGGGTTGACTCTGATGTCTCCTGGTGGGGTTGATGCTCAATATCCACAGCCAAGTGTTGAGCCAGCAAGATGGAATAGATAAATAGGACTGCCCAAGCCAGAGGCCTGTGGCCAAAGCCATTATTGTTTTGCCCCAGCGTGGATGCAGAAGGTCCTGTGCCAACCCTAGAGCAATCACAGAGGGGTCTGGTTGGAAGGGACCTTAAAGCTCATCTCATTTCCCACTCCTGCCATGGACAGAGGTACCTCCCACCGGACCTCGGTTCTCCAAGCCCAGTGCTGCACACACCTGGAGCCCCTCCAGCCCTGTAGCTGCTATTTCCCAGCCTCCTTTCCCAGTGTTTGCCTATTCCGCTCTGCCAGGGTGGATGTGTGGAAAAACCAGTGTGGGCTCCCTTGGGACTGCTGGCAGTCGCTCTCAGGGCCCTTATCTGCGGATCTTGATTAATGAGAGTCCCCAGGGCAGACAGGTTGTGAAAGAAGCCCCATGATCGTGGCCCTGGCTGCCTCCCTGACGTCAGTGTGACGCAGGGCACCCAGGGCAGCACGGCCCCTGGGTGCAACCAGAAAAAAACAAAAAAAGAATGAAGGGGTGGAGTGAGAGGCAATAAGAGATGAAAGGAGATTGTCTTATCAGGCAGACCTGGCAGCTGGAGTAAATTTCCTCTCCCCAGTGCAGACTCTGCAGTGTGGGTGATGTTTCCTTGCATCCAGCCCTCACCGTGGGCTCTGGGGTGGCTGCAGGAGAAGTGGGTGCTGGGCAGGTGCTGCATCAGATGTGGGGCTCCTCTTGCTCAGGTCTGATGGCACATAGATTTTAAATCCTGCAGGGTTGACATTATGCCGTGGGCCTTTAATCACAGCGTTCTGATGTGCTCTGGTTGGGCTT
>VRYO01002326.1:404118-500059 GCA_009812075.1 Sialia sialis
ACATCTTTGGCAAGACAGGGGATGGGATGGGATGGGATGGGATGGGATGGGATGAGATGGGATGGGATGGGACGGAACCTGACCACAGGGACCCCTGCAGGGCTCTCCTGCCCAGAGCAAATGTGCAGCTTCAGCAGGTGGACAGGGCACGATGTGGGTCCTGAAAATCATCCAAGCAGGATCTGGTTCCATCTCATGATTTCCTGAGACATGAGATGAGAATTCAGCCTCTTCCTTGATATGATTTATTCCGCTCCTTCCTCTGTGTTCCACAGCATCAAGGACTTGCTTTTTTCCCTTGTCAAGATATTTTCTGGACCACACAAACCAGAAAAATGGCCCAAGGAAAGAGAAAAAAACAATAGAAACAGCAAACACAAATAGGAATCAGGCAGCTAATGAACCAAGTTCTGCTGAGGTTGCTGCGACACCACAAAAATTGACAAAAAAGTTGCTCTTCCAAAGCTGCCAGATTTAAATAAGATGCTATGTCTACGTAGGGATTTTTATTTTTTCTTTTTAAAATATTAGCTCTGCATCTTCCTTCAGCTGATTGCTATAAATAGATCTATACCTCTCTCTGTGTATGTCTATGATGTTTTATATAGGTGTGAGTGCCTGGTAAGTGTCTGCACGTGCGTGTGTGTGTATAAAATATGCACACCGGCTGGATGGAGCCATCCATCTATCAAGTTACTGGCCTGTCTCTTGTTCATTCGGGAGAGGGTTTAAAAGGAATTGCCCAAATACATAATACATGCTGGCTTTTTTTTTCCTTTTTAAGAGATGAGTCAAGTCAAATGCTATGATATAAATTTTTAATACCCCTATGACCTGATTTTTTTTCCCCTCTTGTGCGAGGAAGTTAACAATATGAAATGTCTTTCTGTTGTCTCTAATCATGGGCTGATTTGATAAGCTGTAATTATTATTCATGTTCAAGATCTGCAGCTAGGGAGATGCAGGAGGTGTGGGGACCATTGGGATGTTTAGGTTTATTATTATTTATTACTGCTATGAATAAAAGAATAATGATTTCAGAGATTTTGCCAAGTAGTTCAGGCTGCAAATTTAACTCCTTTAAAAACCGTGGCAATCCATTTGCATCGATGAGAGCCTCTTTAATCAGGTTTTTTTGGTTCCTTACTCCACTGGAGGGATTGGAAAGCCAGAAAAAATGGAAGAAATTATTTCTGTAGGTCCTACCAAAACGGATTGTGTTTGATGTTTGACCTTGGGCATTCCCCTGCCATCCTGCTCACCTCAGCTGGACCCCTTTTGAAATTCCAGCTCATGAACAAAGATCGAGCACTGGGCACTGGTTTGGACATAAGGCTGTGGGGATAAGTTCTCCTGCACATCCTCCACATGCAAAATGTGATTTAGCTTGGAGGAGGGAAGGGAAGAGCACTCTGCAGTGCTGCTTTCAGACCCAAAGCCACTGTGGCACTATCCATAGAATAAAGCAAATGTGTCAGTGGGCTCCTGATTCATCTTTCCAGTGAGGTAAGGGCTTTGGGCCTATGACATCTGTGGGTGAATGGGAGAAAATACATTGCTTTTTTTTCTTATTTCCCTCCTAGCATCTGAATTACCTTCAGCCATAACTCTTTGCTGTCTCCATAAGTATAGTCTGCCCTTGAAGGAGGAATGAATACATCCCTTCTGGAAAAAAAACAGAAAACAAAAAAGCAAAAAAAAAAAGCAGGTGTGGGTTCCAGGAAAAGATGCTTTCATAAAGCTCATAGCTGTAGGAGTCTCAGCCATGTGGAAGGAGCCTCAGCCCAGAAGGAAGAGTTCTGGAGGCCATGGCTTGAAAACCACCCAGTCAGGAGTCTGGAATGTCAGCTGCCTGCAGCTCCTCGGTGGGAATTTTGAAGGTGGGAATAAGGGGCAGGGAGAGGCAGTGAGGCTTTAGGGCAATGGTGTTGCAGGGAGTAAGGAAAATGGTGACATTTCGGTGTCATTTTCCCTGCTCTCTGTTTCCTGGAGCTGCATCTTCTCTCTAACACACTCAGAGGCAAGGGATTAATCTGAGAACATAAAATACACAGATCCCTTCCAAACAATCACAACAGAGCCCCCGATGCTGAAGCTTTACGTCTCGCAGTCTTTGACATTAAAGGAGAGCTGGAATCTGAGGCTGTCCACACCAGCACCACATCCAACAAAGCTCCTGGCCCGGGTCTCTCCTTCCCAGGGGACGGCCGTGCCAGATTCCACATCTGCTGGCTCTCCAGCCTCACATGTTTTGCTACACACCTGCTCGTGCTGCAGTGGCAATGTCTTCCCCTTCCTTTCTGTTACCAGGGCAGAAGTTTGAAGACATGAGATACAACATATGCCATTGTCTCTTCCCAGAGATGAACAAAGTACATTGTTATGCTCCAAATGCGATGGTTTTTTTCCCCTGTTAAATGTTTTCTAGCTTCATAGACCAACCATCTGTTTCTCTTTTTCCCTTCCATCATTCAATTCTTTGCACATTATTCAAATTAATTATCAATTAAGAACCAGAACGTCTGGATAATCAAATTACAGAATGGTAAGATGGTCAGAGTAACACAGCACCTTATTAAAAGCCTCCAGACAGTTAACAAGACAATAAATTCCCGATCTTTTGTTCTCAAGATGAACCTTCAGCTCAATAAATGAAAACAAAGTGACATATATCTCTTCTTGTCTCTTCTTGGTCATTTATTTATGAACACAGGGAAGGACTAACCACCTTCTTATTGCAGATTTCAGATCACAATCTTGTCCTCTCAGATGTCAAACTAACCCAGATAATAAAACAGCTCCAGTCTCGAGACATTCCTCAGGAAGATAAGAAACTTCTCTGTTATTTTTCTTTTTGTGCTAAAGGGAATCTGGTTTAAAAGACGTGAAATTAGCTATCCTTTAGGTCACCCCCATGGGAGGGGTCCGGTTCTGGGGGTGCAGGCAATGTGGCTCCTTGTGCAGCTGCAGGAGCAATTGGACTGTGGTTCCCCACCCTCCATGGAGTGGTGCTTGGAAAGCTGAGGGATAATTTATGAGACTTGGCAGCAGGGTTGGCACACAGGGCAAGCCGAGGGAAGAGGAGGGTAGAGGAGAGCTGACTGTGCCCTGTGTGATACCTGAGAGGCTCTGGCTCCGGCCATCTGTACAGTCTGATGTGCCTAAGCCTTTCCCACAGAAATCCCTGTGGTTCCACAGCCTTCTCTGGCAGGTTGAACCACGCCGCAAAGGGAGTGGTTGATCCTTTGCCAGGAAAGCAGAGATTACCTGGAATTTAGGCCTGGAAAGCACTGGGAGAATCTGGATATCAGTCTCAGGGGATGAGGCCACCTACTCCGCTCCTGATGACCAGGTTGCCGCCTCCTTTCGTTTTTGGCTGCAGCTTCACTCGAGGGTGGGTTTGCGGCTGTGCCAAGAGCACAGATGCCCCATCAGCCCCCTTTCTTCTGGAGGAGCACCCTCAGGGGGCTGCAGCCTCCCTTAGTTGGGCCCCTGGGGTTGCAGCAGCCCAAAGCTGTGTCATGAACACAAACGGGATCGCGTGGTTTCTGATGCGACAACTCGTTTCCCTCCGCGCCATCCCACCCCTTCTCCTCCCTCCTCCAAAAAAGCCCCTCTGGGCCCTGTGGCCCCTGCAGAGCACCATCCCCACGTTGTCCTCACATGGCCGGCATATTTCCATGTCAGACCAAACCCCACTGTCCAAGCTGCTGCACCCGGGGAGGGATGCAAATCGCGGAATGTGTTGAAAACATATTCCGAGTGGCACACGAGATCCGTGCCCACTTTGCCCATTGTGTCAGGAAAACAGAAATGCTTGTCAAAATACCAGCTCGAGTCGGAGCTCGCGGCTTCTGGAGGAATAAAAGAACCATGTTGGCAAGCACAGGACTAGACAGGCAGATGTCCTCCTCTCCACCCACTAGAATTTTATTGGCAATTGAGTTAACAACCTCTTTGCATATGAAAGTAGCGGAGAGGCGCTGCTGCGGCCTCACTGGCAGGAGACTTGGCTGCAAAACCAGTGAGACATTTGACAAGGAAGCAATATGTTAGCAACATCCCTCCATCCGTGTTATCAGGGCCAAATTGCCACGGCACTTGCAGCCATGTGGAGGCATTAGATGCAAAGTGTTAGACGCCCTGCCATTCTTCCCTGTCATTTTCTCCTTTCTCTTCTCCCTTTTTACAGAGCAGCCTGGTCCTGACACTCCCCTTCGAGAGGCTCTGGAGCCAATCCTGCCTTGTGCTGCTGTATATCCTTGGAAAATAGGCTACCAGGTGCTGAACACCCACATTTTGAAGATATGGCTCACGCTAATAAATGGTTCTATGATTTTTTTTTTTGTTGGTTTCTCTTTAGTTTTGTTTTCTTATTTCTCACATCCCTCCTTTTTTTTTTCCCCTCCTCTTTTTTAAAAATGTAGAAGCAATCACATTTCCAAGTTTTCCTTTAAGAGGTCATCTTTCCAAGTTGATGAATGGGAGGAATATACAGATTGGCAAATCTCCTCCCCAAAATGAACACTTAGAATTTGTACCCCACAGCAGTTGTCCTCACTCTCTTTAGATTTGCAGGCTCCCAGTCTGTCCGCAGTGGAAAAATCCCTGAGTGTCACGAATCTCTGATGAAAATCGCCATCACAATTCCACATTTTTCCTGCTCTATGCAGTACCCAGTACAGCACATATGTATTTATGTGTTTGCTGCTGTGTTTGTCTCATGTTGTCATGAACATTTCCAGTCTGTGATCCAGGAGCACAGGAGCAGACATGCACAGCTCGATCCTCCCTTTCCTGATGCACAAACTGCAGCCATTGCCTCTGTGCCCCCCCCACCAGCAAGGGGACACCGAGCTGCTCACTGGGAGGTGTCACATCTGGTGGACCTGGCCTATAGTGTTGCATCCATATCTCCATATGCTGATTTTTTAAAAGGCTTTTGGACGCCAGATTGCAGCTCCAAAGTCACATTGGTGGTTTTCGAAATGGAACCTTCCCACTATCCCAGTGCTTTGGAGAAGTTGTGGTAAGAGAAGGACTTTGTCACTCTGCTAAGGGGCTTAAACAGTGAGCAACTAGATTCTGGGAATCCCAAAAGATGACATGGAGCAAGTCTGGTCTGGGAAAAGGATCACCCAGCTCTGGTGCCTTCTGTCATGACCTTAGTTGTCTGCCATGCTGCCTTTCGCAGCATGAGACACATAAAACACCAGAGCGTTGGGAAGTTTGTGACTTCCCATGATGAGACAAACATCAGACAAGTTAGGGAACCTCATTTTCCACTTCCCAACCCTATATCACAAGCCTGAACACCTCCTCATGGCCTGTATTCAACCAGAGCCTCTCAGCATCTCCTGGCAAGAGGGTGGAAGCTGTGCCCATCACGACATCAGAAAAAAGTGTTCTGCTCTTTGCTCTCCGTGAGCTTCTCCACGTTCAATTTTCTGTGTAACAATTTATTCCAAGTATCAAAGGCTCAGGCCTCTCCTGGCAATTCCTTCTGGCCAGGGAATAGGCATCTGTTCCCTGTGATTGCAGGTCACTCCTTTCATGAAATGCTCCACTGCGATGTGTGCACCGAGGTCAGAAATGAGGCTGAGCTCCTATTGTTCACCTGGAAAAAAACAGCAAGCTGCAGAAAAAGAGATAATAACCTGCAAATGGACAGGGTAGCGTGTCTTTTCTCCCAAGTGATTCTGATGTAGAGTCAACGGTGGCATTCCAATGAGGGTGGAATTCCAATGAGCATTAATTGCTCATTAGTCGTTAGGTTGATACATTTTTGGGTGGAAGGGGACGGAGATACTTGAAGGGAAAACAGCTTATTTGGAAGGGTGGGAAGATGAAAGGTGTGGAAGGAGAAGGGTGAAGATGGTGTGAATATGGAGCAACAAAAGAGATCATCCCACCAAAAATAAGGCACCTGATTATCAAGAGGTTCTGCGCAGAGCAGCTTTGTACAAACATCCACTGCCTTCAAAATGCTCCAAGGTGACACAGCAAAGTCCTCTGGTTTTTGGGGAATGTAAACTTGAAGAATCACTGCCTATCATGGAAATCATCCCAGCCTGATGTGTTCCCTAGGCAGGGCCTTTTCTCTCCTGCATTTGGGCTTTCACCTCTGCAAACCATTCCCCAGTGGCTTCCAATACCAAATGTCCCCTCCTGAAAAAGCACATGCTGTGCTTTTTGTGTCAAATCAGCAGGAAACCTCCCAGGGAAACAATTCCCTCAGTGACATTTGTAAATGGAAATTCTGCCCAGAAGGCAATGCTGGCAGGGCGAGCTCCTGCACGGCCCCAAGAGCAGTGAGCTGTTTGAATCAATGGGCAAGCACATCCCAGCCATCTCAGGCAGGGAGAGAAGGAATTTCTGGAATAATTCTCTTCTATTTCTCAATCAGAACAACAGCTCTGATGGACCTTGAGCAGAGCATGGGCTGAGGCCTGGCCCTTCTGACCTGGATCCTGGAAGCATTGTCACTCCTGGGTCTGCACAGCCATGGTTCTTGACGGGCACGTGGAGAACGTGCTCCTGTCTGGAGCATGCACCCCAGAGTGAGCCAGCACACTCCACAGGCTGCTCAGGAGCTGCCTGAGTGCTTCCCTCTCCTTCCTGATCAACACTGTAGGCTCCATCTCCCTGTCCCAGCCAAGATTCAAGAGGAAAAATGGGCCAAGCCTGCACTGGTCTGTCCCAAGGACGGGGAGTTCCTCAGGGGTTTGAGGCAATCCCTGGGATCACTAGATGGAGGAAGAAGGGATAGAGGGCAGCCCTGCCAGGAAGGACTTGGGGGTACTGGTGAATGAGAGGCTGGACCTGCCCTGGCCACATGTGCTGACCTTCAGAAAGCAAACATGCCCTGGGCTGATCCCCTAGTGTGGGCAGCAGGGGAGGGGGAATGCTGCCCATCTGCTGCACTCAGGTGAGACCCCCGCCACTGCAGAGCTGCTCCAGCCCTGGAGTCAAAGCAGAAGGATGTGAGCTGCTTGAGAGAGTACAGAGAAGGCACTGAGATGTTCCATGGGGCTGGAGAGGAGAAGGTGCCAGGGAGAGCTCAGTGCCTAAAGGAGAGCTGGAAAGGGACTGGGGAGAAGGGGTGGAGGGACAGGACACAGGGAATGGCTTCCCACTGCCAGAGGGAAGGGATGGATGGGATATTGGGCAGGAATTGTTCCCTGTAAGGGTGGGGAGGCCCTGGCACAGGGTGGCTGTGGCTGCCAAGCTGTGGCTACCCCTGAATTCCTGGGAGTGTCCAAGGCCAGGTTGGACACTGAGTCTTGCAGCAGCCTGGGACAGTGGAAGGTGTCCCTGCAATGGCAGGGGTGGGATGAGATGGGCTTAAAGGTCCCTTCCAACCCAAACCATTCTGTGTTTCTCTGGTTCAGCCTCTGTCCCTTCTTTTGGTCCCCACACTGGGACCAAGCAAGCTCTGGGTTGTGAAGTCAGTTTTGCATGTCCTGGATGCTGAAGGGGTGAGAAAGGAGTACACTCCTTGTCAGATTGTGTCATCCCAGCTGTGGGGCAGCTGAGCTGGAGAGACAAGTAGCAGATCCTCTCTGGTCCAGCAGCCAGCATGGATAAAACATTAAATGCATGGCTGGGGAGCCCTGGCTGCAGAGGCTGCCGTGCATTTTTAACCAGAGGAGCATGAGTGCCCTGCAGCAGGGTGCTGCAGGCTGCTGGGGAGGTGCTGCCCAGCACCCAGAGCCTTGGAAGCAGAGGCACCCTGCAGCATTGCCAGGCTGCAGAGCTGCCACCACTACCAGTCCCAGGGGCTGCATCTCCTGCAGCTTGGATCTCCCCCTGACCTTTGCTGTTGCAGCTGGGAAAGCTGATCCTATTGATCTGATGTGGATTATGATTTTCTGTAGATTGCCCTGAAAGCTGCTAATTGTGCACACAGCTATTTATAGCATCCTGGAGCGGGAGTCAGAAGGTTTTGATGGCGTGAGAGGTTATCTGCACACCCAGCCGGGGAGCTGACACTTCAATATTTTCTTTGAAGTGATGGCAAGAGGCATTCAAAGTAGACATTTTCTGCTCACTTTGAAAGGCCTCCGAAATTTCCCACCTCCCTTCAAAAGCAAAGACCTCATTTGCTGCTGACCTTCTGGAATTTCCTGCTGTGCTTGGGGGGCTGGAGGCTGAAGGATAATTTGGGGTCAGACTTGCTCCTGGCTGGGGTTCAAGACACCACATGTTCTGTCCCTCTCCTCATCATGAGCAGATAGGAAAAAGTGTCAGGTCTGAAAGGGGAGGTTTGGCAGCTCCTGTGTGACCAATCCCACCCTCCTGCATCCCCAGCCCAGCTTTGGAACATCTGTGCCTGCAGCAGGTGGTGGAGCAGTGGGGATTAATGGGGAGAGCACTGGATGGGATGCTGGTGCAGCACAGGTTCATTTGGTGGCACAGCAGTGGCCTCACCATCTCTGATGGCTCCCAGCAGTGGGGTTGGAGCACAGGTGCTAAACAACCAGCTAACACTGCACCTTCTGCTTAAAAAGCCATTTGTGCCTCTGCATTTGTCCCTTGCTTGCCCTGTGTGGGGCCATGTGTTTGTTTGCCTTTTCTGGGAAAGGAAGTCAGTGATTTTAGCTGCCTGGAAAAAGAAAAATCAGTGTTTATGGGAGCTATTGCCGCAGGGTTCTGCACCTCCCCACTCTGGCCCTGGCTGTCTCTGAGCTATTTGTTCCTTTCCTGGCTCCTTTTGTTCCTGTGCTGCAGGTGAAATTAAAAAGGAGCATCATCCCTGGACTGGTTCAGTGTAGCTTGAACTGTGCAATGTCAGTGGATGTTGTTCCAGCAGCACTGACTCCTCCTGCTGAGCCTCTCATTCCCCAGCCCGAGTGCTGGGCAGGATCAGCTCCTGCCTCAACACAGATGCAGCCCACTGACTCCTTCAGTGAAAAGAGAGATTTCTTTTTTTTCCCCTGTGCATTGTATTAAGTGCTTGCTCTCAACAGCCTGGAGCAGTCATTCAGAATATTTTAAGAGTGTCTTTCATGCTGTCTGAAATACCTGGCAGTGCACAAAGGCCAAAAGTGGGAGTAATTGACTGCAGGATGATTCTCTGCTGCCTGAAATAAAAGTACAGTGTCTGCGAGTGTGACATGGAGTCAGAGCCACACCGAGAGGTTTGTGGAGGCTTTTGGTGTAATTAGATACACTTATCCCAGTGCTCCCAGAAATCCCATGTTGGCTGGGACACCAGGGGCTAGCAGACAGCAGTCAAGGTCTCTGGAAGCTTGGGAGATTCATAGGAGCTTAGCATTTGTCCTTGGGCAGGGACTCTGGGAGATGTATCTTGGCGGGGAAAACCTCCTCTCAGAGGAGTTCCCATTAACTTCAAAGGCTGCTCTGCCTGTGCCACTCCGATGGCTGCCACAGCTGGGGAGCTTGTTGCATTTCATAGCCAACCTTTGGGACAGTCACCTTGAGCCCTGGAACATGGATCTCAGAGCCCTGACGGTGTGTCAGGCCATGCCTGTGTTTTGAGGGTACTCAGCCCAGCTTCTCAAGCAGCCACAAGTTGTTTCACAGGATTTTTTCCTCTCCCAGCCTGTCTCCATCCCTCAGTCATCTCTGAGAACCCTGTTAAATCAGCCCAGGCTCATAAAGGATTACAAAACCTAGCTGAAAGCCAAAGCTCCTTGTAAAATGGGAAAAGGTGTGAAAAGAAAAGGGGTGGGTGTGGTGAGAAAATGAAAAGAGGAGTGTCTGGGCTAGGAGGAGAGAAACCAACATCTCCTCATCAGCAGAGCTATATCCCTAACTAGGAATCATGAACTGGTTTGGGTTGGAAGGGACCAAAAAAGCTCATCTTATTCCACCCCCTGCCGTGGACAGGGACACCTTCCACTGGGTCAGCCTGCTCCAAGGCCTGTCCAGTCTGACCTTTTTACAGCAAAGGAAGTCTGGACAGTAAAAGGTCAGACCTGGAGCTGGTACAGCTGGACCTCTATGGGCTCTGCCATTTCACAGCCTCCGAGCTCTGTTTTTCAGGCTCTGCCAGATTAATCGACAGGTCCAAGGCTCCCCAGGAATTTTATCCAGCAGCACTAACGCAATTGGGACAAGTAAAGAGTGGAATGAGGGTAAAGACGGGGGACAGTATGGAAGCAGCTGTGCAAACCACCCATGGAGAGATTTCCCTGGATGGACAGCTCCTTGGGAACAATCTCCACGAGGCACTCTGGGATAAAAAGTGTATCTGTCAGCTAGCATGGCTTTCAGCTTAAGATCTTTCTCTTCTTTTCAGGATTATGCTTTTATTATGTGACTTTAGGGGAGGAAAAATGTGTAAATAAGCCAGATGTGACTTCTGTAGCTTGGAAGAAGCCAATACGTGACCCCGTCGCTTAATCAAAATGCTTTCACTGATTTTTATTCTGTTCCAGAGGTAGGCACTGATTGGTGCTGCTGACAGATGTGCACAGAAGCTTTCAGCTTTCCTCGGAGCTTCGAGCTCTCCTGAAAGCAGCCCATGAATTATTAAGGCAGGAGATTACCTTAACTGGAATGGATGCGGCTCTTTCCTCCACATTGAAGTTGATGCTCACTCCGAGGGGTGGGCAGGCTCCCAGTGGAAGGTTGGAAACCTGAAATGGGAAAGTCTCTCCTTGCTTTGACGGGAAGTTTGCAGCAGCTTACAGAAGCTTTGGCTCCGGAGTGGATATGGACTCTTCAAGTTGTATGTTTCCATTTATGTGTTCTGAAAAATTCCTCCTTGGCACTGTTTTTATTATTTATTTATTTATTTATTTTACCTTTCTTTTTGATTCAGAGGTAAAGGTTCTGGGGTGCCTGTTGGTGGGATTCTCCTGGCCATGGCTTTGGGGCTCTTGGGGCAGCACAGCCCCAAGCATTGCTCTTCCTTGCTCTCCCTAAGGCACAAATTCCTTATCAGAGCAGGGCCGCCTGCCCCTGGCCAGGGGTGGGGGACATTCACTGCCTGCCATCAGCTGGATAGGTGCTGGGGAAATCAGAACCTGGCAGCCCTGTGACTCCTGTGTGCTCCTCTTGGAGCTCTCCCTGCTCACCTTCCAAATCCATCACTGGGATAAACATCCGACTCTGCATTAAGGCAAAGCTGTCCCTTGGGCCTCATAGGTGGTGATAGAAGCATCTCAGCTCTGAGTTTATATTCTCATAAATCTTGAAGAAGGTGATTTTCCCTGTTTTTTTTTTTTTTTTTTTTAATCTTCTCTCTCGTTCCCTGCTTTAATTACCAGCCGCAGGCACTGAGCTAAGGAACAGGGCACACTCTCCTTGCCATGGAGCTGCCAGCAGAGCTCAGGCTTAGGGAATTGCTGAAATTCCTGAAATTCCACTGCAGAGGTTCCCGAGGACCCTGGTTCGAAGCTGCAGGGAGAGCTAAGGGGATGCTGGGCACACCTGGGTGCAGTGAATCCAGCCTTTTTCTGAGCTGCTGCCTTGCTGGTCATTCACAGAGGATTCTTGGGATGTGGAGGGCCAGGAGCTGGGCTTGATGATTCCTGTGTGGCCATTCCAGCCCAGGCTATTCCGTGATCCTGTGGTTTTACCCCTCTGTTGCAGGTGCCTCCTGGGAACTCAGCCTCTGGATGCTCCCAGGGATGCAGCTGCTTCCCAAACCCTGCTGAGGATTCGCCCTGCTTAAGGAGCACTGACAGGCTGAGTGCTCCTGACTCTGTGCTGCTTTGCTCTCCACCCCACACACGATCCATTTGGAGAGGGAGATGTAAGATTGCAAACCCATTTAGGATTTGTTTTCATGGTTTCAGGCTCTTCCTTCAGATTAAAGTGCTCCAAGACTTCAGCCAACTGCTAAAATGCAAAACCACCCATAAGAAAATATACATTAAATGGAGTAAAACAAAAATCCCTAAACCCACGGCTCAGATAAATTAAGAGAAATACACCATAAAACAATAGGAACTATTATAAATCACACCTAACCAACAGAATCAACACCAATATCTGGTTTGCCAGCACATACTTCTCTGATAAAAATAAACTGTTCTTGGAATGAACCCCTGCTTTGATTTATATCTCACAATCCAAGTACACACAAGGAGGATGTAAAATCTGCTAATATAAATACCACTGGTCTCAGGCTTTTATCAGATGCCTTCTACCAGGAAAGAAAAGGCTCTTTTTTTTACTGCTCAGGTAATTAGTGTGTTCCTTTGAGTCAAGCTCCCGTGTTTCCTCCTTTTTCAAAGCCATAATCCTGGGTGTGGGCCCCCCTGAAAATTACCCCTGCACTCTGTGCCAGGGAACATCCCTGAGCTCTGAGCCCAGTCAGGCTCACAGAAAGGATGGGGAAATGAAACATGGCCACAACCAATGGCACAAAGCAACTGCAGAGGCCCCAGAGTGGGCTTAGACCCTTCCTTGCACAGGCCAACCCACTCCCCCGCCCTAGGGCCATTCTCAGGGTGTGCCAGCTGGGGTTTCTGGGGAGATGCTTGGGAGGCATCTGTTCTCTCCATAGCCATGGCATTACCATGCTGGTCATCATGGAATGGTTTGGTTTGGAAGGGACATCAAAGCCCACCCCATTCCACCCCTGCCATGGGCAGGGACACCTCCCACTGTCCCAGACTGCTCCAAGCTCCAATGTCCAGCCTGGCTTTGGACACTGCCAGGGATCCAGGGGCAGCCACAGCTTCTCTGGGCACCCTGTGCCAGGGCCTCCCCACCCTTCTTCCCAAAATCCTTAACTTCTCTTCAGCTTAAACTCATTCCCCTTGTCCTGTCACTCCATCCCTTGTCATCTGGGCACGTGAGCCCACTGCACATGGAGAGGACATCTCCCCACCCCAGTGTGAACCCAGGGAACAGAGAATGAGGAGAATATCTTGGAGCTGTGGGTGCCTGTGCTTGCACCTCACCTTTTGGGGATGCAGCACAAGCACTGCTGAGCTGCTGCGTCTTGGAGCTTTTGGAATACTCCCTCCTTTCTCACTCTATCCTGGGCAAACAACCTGTGATGAATAATTTATTCTCTGAGTTTTAAATCTCATTATCCCAGCTGCAGACTGGTCAGGCTTTGGAAACAGCACATGGAGTAAGCAGGGTTTTTATCCCAGAGTTGCCATTTACCCTTTTCCATTTGCCTTTTCCTCACAGAGGCAGCTGGGGTGATGGGGGTTTCACCTGCAAATAACAGAGCTGTTCTCAAACTTCTATCTTCTCTCCATGTTCACAGTTTTGAACTGTTTGTGGAGGGGCCACAGGGAATAATCAGTGTCTGTGCTTCCATATGGGAGTTCAGTGGTCCGAAGGGCCTTTGGGCTGGTGCAGTGCCAGAGACCAGGAGAGCATTGTCCACAGACACCTCCTGAGTGGGATCATTCAGAGGGCTACAGTCAGCGTGGGATTGTGGGTCTGGAAAATAACACACCTGGGCAGTGCAGTGAAAACCACAGCCCAGAAGTTGGGGGAGCTGATAAAAAACCCAGCTTTGCCTTCCTCTGTCTGGTTTTCCCTTTGAAGGTTGCACTGCCAGGACATTTGGCATTCCTGCATCTCCCTCCCCCGAGCTTTCCTTATCCTCCTGCAAGCTTGCTGGAGGTGTAGCTTTCCTCTGAGACCAACCAAAAATATTAATTTTATTCTCTTCCTGTGAATATATTTATTATTCTTTTCCATTCTAAAGAACAAAGGCAACTCAGGGTACATAGGACTCATTTCTCTTCCGCCCCTTCCTACCTTGCTTGCTTTTGCTATTTTTCTCAGGGATTTATGACCATGATCCAGTTGTTACTGGAGCCAGGGGAAGGGCTATGTTGCCTCAGGATTTACAGCTCCGGGAGTGATGCTCCACTGCTGGCCCTGGAAGGACAAACTCGGGAGCAGCAGGCGTGACCAGCCCCGCCAGAGGAGGACCTTTGCGGGGCATAGGGAGGGATGCCTGGCTCGGGTCAGGTTGTTCTGACATTCCCGAGGCTGCTTCTGTGATTTGCTGCCAGTGCCTCGTTAATGGGCTGAGGAGATGCAGATCTCCCTCTCCCCAGATTGTAATGGCCGGACAATGCACAGGCAACGATGAGAGACATCGATTTGTTTATATGTTCTGCTATTTTTTTTGGGCGACTCCTCCTTTTGTGTGTTTATTGTGGAGCTTTGTGGTTTTCTGCAGAAAGGGAGCTCAAGCTGTACCTCCCATGCCTGGGTTTGCCAGTGCCAGAGGAGAGGCAAGCCACCATGGGTCAGTGTCCAAAATGAAGAGATGCGAGCACACCAACCCAAACTTCCTGCCACTACAAAGCTATCAAGAGCCCCTGACTGCTTTGAATCCTGTCCTGATTAGTAATGATATTTTTAATTGAAATTTCAAGGTTCATTACTGAATGCAGATTAATTAACTTGCGAGGAGAGATAATGAGAAATGTTCCCTTTGGAGCCATAAAGGAGCACACGTGTCCTAGCAGGACTTTCCCAGCCTGACTTGCTCCCCGTGTCCCCAAGGAGCCTCTCCCAGGGTGGAAAGCTGCCATGGAGAGGGGCTGCATCCCCCTGGGCACCAGGCACAGGGGCAAGCTTAGCACCCTCTGAAATCAGGCCAGCACCATCTCTAAGTCAGACTTGCCAGGCTTTTTCCCAGTCTCTGCTTGGGGAGAAGCTGGATACCTCTGGGTTTCCCTGTGGGAAAGGTTAATTGAAAGCTGAGGCTGGGAGATTTCCCACCCTGGTGTCGGGGGACTGGGAGATGTGCTGAGCTTACTGGGATATCCCCAGGCTTGTGCCACCCTCCTGCACACCCACAGTGGGCCAGGAAGCCAGTGAGTGTCCCCATGGCTGCACTCCCCCTCTCACAAAGTCGCCTCTATACCCTCAGGAAGCTGTGGGCTCAAAGAAGTTAGGCTGAGGTTGTTTTGGGGTTTTTAGCCAGCCCTTCTTGCCCTGAGGCAAAGCCCTCCCTGGTGTGCCATACCTCTGGGAAGGAGCTGGTGACAAACACCTCCTAGACATGTGCCTGTCTATCTCCTCCGGAGAGCTCAGATATGCTGGGATGGGCATCCAGGACTGTGGGGAACCAAGACTGTGGATACTTGTTGTCCTCAAGTCACCAGGGAAGTGACTCCCCCGATCCTGTGGAAGGGGCTTTCTTTTGGGGTTTTCCCTTCTGTCCCCTTGGTGAAGAAGTCTTGGTGAGCCGTGCTGGACCTTGGAGAGCTGGATGTTTGTAGTATGCTTGCTTTTTCAGCCTCAAACATTCCAGCCAAACAGGGTCAATCCTACCATCCCTGCTCTGCAAACCAGGCAAGAAAGGTCTGCTGTCCCTCCCCAAGGAGCAACAGACAGCTGATGAATTTCTTGCAGATGTTTGATGGTCTGGTGGACACCTCCATGCTCCTGAGGGCAATGTGGGTCCTGGGATAAACCCCAGTGTGTGGCACAGCAACGCACAGCCAGGCTTGTCACTGACAGGAGGGAGTGAGTGAGCACCAACACAGCCTCCACAAGGTCTGCATGACTTCTGTACACCACATATTTTCTGGAGAGGTCTGTGAAAATTAGAAAGCTTTAATTGGGCTCATCTGGACCCTGGTAAAATCTCTCCCGACTGCAGGAGGATGGAGCAGATAAAACAGCACTGAAGATATTATTTCCTGGAAGCTTTTCTATTTCTGTCAGCTCTTACTTGCTAGCTCTGCCCTCCCTGGGGGATGAGCTCTGCTTTCATACACTAGTGGGTTTTTATTTTGGCAAAAAAAGAAGTGGGTTTTGGCAGAAAAAAGAGACAGTACATCAATGAAGAGGGGAAACCAATTTTTTCCCAAATGCTTCAAAGCTACCAGTTAAGGGTTTCCAAAAAGCTTTGGCGTGGAGAGTAAGTGGATGCTAAAAGAGATGGGAATTGGCTCATATCCTGCACAACTTTCATGATTGCTTGAAAAAGCACCCGAGTTTTATCAGTGTGTTTGTGTAG
Organism: Sialia sialis; assembly: GCA_009812075.1. NCBI lineage: Eukaryota > Metazoa > Chordata > Aves > Passeriformes > Turdidae > Sialia > Sialia sialis. The sequence goes on from VRYO01002326.1 coordinate 420,044, forward strand.
ACCACTGTGCTGGAGACTCCCTGCTGAGGGACAGGGTTGTGTTATCCAGATTTTAACCCAGCAGCTCCTCAGCACTCCTGGGTTCCACTGGGAGCAGGTTTTGGGGGGAAAAGGCAGGAATTGGTGTGATTTGGGGTGGGCGAGCAGCAGGGTGACCCTATCAGGCCCACAGGCTTATGGGGAGATCCACACTCAGCTGGTGATGTGTGTGGGGTTATCCAACCAAAAAGACTTCCCTCCTTTCCACTTACTGATTTACTTCCAGCAGGCTGACTGAACTTGGGATGCCCCAGGGGTGAACTCATTCCACTGTGTCCAGGCAATGCCAGGGATGCTGCTGCACCTCCTGCCTGTAAGGCCAGCAGGGAGACCCTCACTCCTTCTGGAGAACCCAAATCCCAATGTTTCCTGGGGTTTTTCAGCCCCCACCAAGCAGCATTTCTTACCTTGCAGGGTTCTGCAGCTCCTTAGTCAATATTCCAGTGGGAGGGAAACCAGGCAGGGCTGGGGCTTGCCAGTCTGGAGGGGGAGGCTGATGCCTGCCCTGGGAAATCTTGGTGTAAGGCTCCACCTCCCCCACCCAGAAGGAAATTAGGATGAACCTGTGGCCCTGCAAAGCCCTTCCCAAACCTTGCCTGGGGATAAATAACTGCACAAATGTCACTGCCCACTGCCACTGGAAAAAAACAAAACCCAAAGCACCTGGAGCACAGGTGCGAAGACATGTTTTTTAATGTGTGCTGCCTAAAAAGCTGCAGAGCAGCCCTGAATCCTGGCTTGCTGCTGAAGATCCCTCGATCCTGGGATACTATTGAATCCTGGAATGTAGGATGCAGCAGGAGCACAGCCTGGCTGTGCACTTTGAAAACAGCCATCCCAGTCTATAACACTTAAGCTGAGTAGGAGACTGAATAAAGATTAAATGGAGACTGATGCTCCCATTTGAATTGGTAAAGGTCTTGAGTGTCTTTCAGTTGCCTTGTCTAGGATAAATCCTGGGTGAAAGTGCTACCTCACCAAGCCCTGGGCAGTTTCTATCCCCACATTTGCCTTGTTTCCAGTAGACCTCTTAATTACAGGGAATGAAGAATTAAATGAGAGGATGGCAGCAAGCAGTGGGTTGGATTTGTCAACAATTGGCTGTAACATGGGCTACAGGACCCAGGGCATTGCTCCAGAAATCAAATTTACACCAAATTAAGGACAGGGATAACCTGGTGATAGGACAAAACCCTATCTAGCTTGTTTGTGTATCCTTAATCCCAAATTTTCCAGCCAAGTCTCTTGCTGTTTAGCAACGTGGAGTCTTTTCCTGGGGAGGTATTATTGAGATGAATCCCTGCTTTATTGGCAAACAGAGTGAAATGCCACAGTCCCCCCTTCCACGGGAATTTGGGGGTTGCTTTCTTTAGAAACCCCTGACCTAAATGGTAATTACAGAATTTCGATAATTAGCTGGAATGAAAAAGAAAAGAAGGGAAGGTTCTTGCCTGTCCCAGCACATTTTATTTTCCTCCTGAATGCAAGCAAAACAAATGTGGAAAGCCCAAGTCTGGGTTTTGCCTTCCCCCCATGCTGACATCTGGAACAAGATGCAAATGCACATAAACAATTGATCTCCAAAACCCACAAAATCAAGGCAAATCCCTCACAAATCAACAGAGAACTTCCCCAGCCTTCGAGAGGAAGGGTTTGGCTCTGAGGGGAGACCTACCCAGTTTCTTTGCAAACCCTCTTCTTCTCCCTTTGCCCGTGAAAAAGCACTGGCCCAGGGAGATGTGCATAAATGAAGAGAGCAGAGTGATTGCCAATTAAATGCTCTTTAAAATTTAATCTGAACATTAAACCTAGCAGAGAGCTGCGCTGAGGGCTCTGCCTGCTGCTGGCCCTGCTGTCTATGGGGCCCTAACCCTGTCCCTGGTTTATAGGGAGCACAGCTGTCTGGGAAAAGGGGTCCATGAACAGATATTGGGGAGAAATCCTTCCATGTGAGGATGGGGAGGTCCTGGCACAGGGTGCCCAGAGCAGCTGTGGCTGCCCCTGGATCCCTGGCAGTGTCCAAGGCCAGGTTGGACATTGGGGTTTGGAGCAGCCTGGGACAGTGGAAGGTGTCCCTGCCCATAACAGGGGTGGAATGGGATGGTTTTTAAGGTCTCTTCCAAGCCACACTACCCTGTGATTCCATGGTTCTATGGAAGCTGCTTTGTGATGACCCAAACATGCTTAGAGGCTCGAGCTGGCGGGGAGTAGCTGTGGATATCAAAATAAAGGCATTTTTGGAAGCGACAAATCTTCCTTTCCATGAAGATTTGGGGCAGGAACATCCCATCTCATAACCATTCCTGGGACCTGGGAGCTGGAGAGGTGCGGGCAAGGACACAGCCCCAGCTCAAGGCTGGGAATTGGGGATTTCCACCCAATTTTTTTCGCTGCCGCCGCCGTGATTTTGAAACTGCGCCGTTCGCAGTGTTGTTCTCCTGCCATTAGATGTCCCTGTGTCCTACATGGAGCTCAGGCAGGAGGTCACTTCTGGCAGACAAAGGTCACCAAGCCGGAGCAAGGCAGAGATGAGTTCTAATCGCGGTTTGCAGCTCCTGCCTGCAGGGAATCGCCTTTCCGGGGGGAGAGGCTGCGGAGGAGCCGGTGCCTGGATGATCTCGGGTGGTTCTGCATCCCTGGCACATCCAGCAGCAGGAAGAAGGATGGATATTCCGAGCTGCACGTCCTGCCAGCCCTCCGAGAGAGGGCCGTGCTCTGACAGTTCTCCAGGGAATACCAGGAGAACCGCACGCTCGTCTGTAGCCGTGCAGGGTATGTTTTTTTGTTTTTTTCTTCCACATTTGTAATTGCAGCTTTTCCCCCTTTTGGTTGTTATTAATGTTGTTCGTTTCCTCAAAAATTGCATCTGTTTAGATGTTAATTGAGTTAATTGTTACCATTCAGCAGCTGGAGCGGCAATTTAGCACCTGCTAATAAAGATGCTGGGTTTGGAGCCGGGTGACAATGACCGCGTTGGAGGGTGGCTGCCGTGCCAAAAGCGAGGGGATGGGCTGGAAGGATGCGCCGGGGGGTTGGGGAAGGTGTCGGCTTTGGGAGTCAGGGGTCGGTGGAGAAGCAGTGGAATCATGAGCAAAACCCACTGAAGAGAAAATACAGGTGCACCGTCCCTCTCTCAGGGGAGGGAATGCAGCAGCTCCCCTGTGACATGCTGGCTGGGCGGAATCCAGCGGGGGCAGAAATGGGATAAAGACGGACTGACAGCACAGTGGGGAGATGTTTCATCAAGGGTTTTCATGTGAGGACCTTTTCACAGGTAAAATTCCCGGGGAATGGAGCAGAGCCATTCAGGGATGAGTGGTGGTGACCACAGAGAGCAGCATGGCCTGGCTGTAGATTGCCAGATGCTTTTTTCTTCTTTTCACCCCAAAGTCGTGCCACACCATGGGGCACATATTCTCTGACACCTGTGACATCACTCCCTGATGTCCTGAAGCTCATCCCATCAGGTCTGGTGGCCCGGGAGCCACCCAACACCTGCCAGAGCACGGCCCCATTCCTGCATGGTTGGGCTGCTGTGTCGGCAGAGATGGATTTACAAGAAGGCAGGGAAAACCCCCTCACCCCGACCAGGAGGGTAAGCCCATCCCAGCTCGCTTCTGCCTGGAAGGTATTCATTAGGTGCCTCATTGCTGCCCCAGGCTCTAATCAAAGAGGTTTGAAAGGAAGGGCAGGGCTGCAGCAAGGCTTTGGGGGCTGTTTTGTGGGGCTGTGATGTCAGCAGGGACGGCTAATGCTCCTGGAGCTGCATGGTGAGGTGTCCTGTTGGAGGTTTTACGATGGCAGGTGGGGAACAGCTCCCTGGGAAAGATGGGACCTGCTGGGGAGGGAGGCAGAGATGGACTGATCCATGGGCTCACCAGGAGACTGAGGTTTGGGGAGTTTGCCTGGATCCTGCAGTTGGAGATATCCCAAAAAGTGTTTTCACTTTATTTTTTTTCTTTTTTTTAAATTAAAATTACCTTATTCCTTGGGGATCTGGACTTTGGATCCCTGTACTGTTGCCTGCTGACAGGTGTGGATGAAGTGTGGCTTTTGCTTTCTTGAGACTCCCAAGAAGCCAAGGAGAGGGAAAAAGCAAGCTCAGCCCTGGGCCACCATTGTACAACCTCACCAGGCTTAGAGGGTTTTTTGGTGTCAAAGAGGTGACCCTGCAGCCCAATGCCAAGAGGGGTTTGGGTTTTGCTTCCAGGAGCTGGCTGACCTGCCATATCTGTGTTTCCCCAGCAAGGGGAAGGCATTGGGCTCCATCTCTGGGCTGGAAGAACAATTGTTCCTCTGTGGTTCTGCTACTGGGTGTTGGCACTGGGCATGCTGAGGAATAGATGGTGGATTTTAATGTTCCCCAGCCTCTAGCATTCCAAAATCTGGCATGAAATCCCTGCTTATGTTTAAATAATCTGTATGTTTGAGGAAAGGATTATGAGTCAGTGGAGGAGGCAGCACTTTCTGTCTTTCCTGCAGGGAGATATAGAAGGGAGTCCTTGGGAAAAGCAGCTTGCTGAAAAGCAGGAAGGGCAATGCAGGGATGCTTCCAGCAAGCTCCAAATGTGAGCGAGAGCCAGGAGACAGCTGCTCACAGAGGCAGGGGAAGCAATAATAGTGAGAAATAACATTTACTTACTCCTTGTTCCCACCAGTTTGGGAGAGAAGAGCTCTGATGCCTCTGATGGTGGAAAGTGACTGTGCTCTGGCTGTGGATGGGTATTCTTGCCCAGGTGCAGGACCAGCCTGAAGAATGAGGGCTGGAGCGTGCCTGGAACTGCCCTCCCTCCTGCGGGGGGGGGTGGAAATCGAGAAGGTGTTGATGGAAGTGTGAAGGATGTTAACAACTCCGGCTCTCCTGAGTGAGAGGAGGAAACACCCGACCTGTTGGTGCCACCCTGGAGAGCAAGGGACGGGTGTTCAGCACAGAAACAGAGATGATAAACTAGGGCGGACTGACATGGGATCATCCAGAGCCGGGACGAGACACAAACGCCCCTTGACCCTGCACACAGAGGTGTGAGCCTGTGGCTGCTCCTGCTTGGGCATCCTGCACACCTCAGCCCTAAGTCCCATCCTCCCTGCTTGGAGGCTGCAGAGGACCCTTTGGGAAGCTCCTTCTTGCCTTGTCCTTGCCTGGCTCCTCTCCAGCTAATTGGCACCATGGCACTGGCGCAGTGATGAAGCAGCCTCGGTGATGGCGAGGAGCTGGAGGCACATCTGCCTGCCGAGGGCAGGAAAACAGCTCTGCTCTGTGAGGAGCAGGCACTTGGGGGAGGAATTAATTTACAAAATTTTTTGAATGAAAAACAATTCCAATAGCTCGAGTGCCCTCTCCCTCCCACGTCAGCTGTTTACAAACTGTCGAGTGGAATCTGTCCCACATGTCTCTTGAACCTACCCAGTAACGCAGGGAAACAGAATTGAAATGCATCATGAAAAACTAATTTTGAAGGGGGGGAGAAAGAAAAAAAAGAAATAATCCTGCCCACGGAGTTCAAACAACTTGTCTTGCTTCAGCTTATACCAATTTCCATGTGCTTAGACAAATGTCACCACCAGCAGACTTAATTGACTTCATTTTGATCTTTATCCTCATTAAAGAGGAACGTCGTTGTTCCTGGCTGTCTCTGCACCCGCCCCGTGAAGGTGCTTTGTGTGAGGCAGGGATTAACTCGATTTGTTAAAGACCTGTGGAGTCTGAGGGCATCCAAATGTCACCGTGAGGATGGGGAATTTCCTCCTTCCCAGGTGCAGCACACTTGGGATCGTGGAATGATTTGGGTTAGAAGGGACCTCACAGCTCATTCAGCTCCATCCCCTGCATTGGGCAGGGACACCTTCCACTATTCCAGGGTGCTCCAAGCCCTGTCCAGCTGCTGTGGAACACCCGTTTTCTTAGACTCACCCGGAATTTCTGATCTCTCATTCCTGCTTTTAAATGGAGGGAAGCTAATTGAAGGGAAAGAGCTGCAATTAACATGGCTTCTTGTAATTGTTTTTTTTCCTTGAGGACATCTCCAGCTCATTAGGGTTGTGTAAGTGTCTCTTGAACATGTCCCTTGAAGCCTTCCAGACTCAGAGGTAACTGTGCCCTCTAGTATTTGGAGATCTGCTGTAGCCAAGCCACAGTGAAGTGTGGAGCAAAAATTGACTTCCCCAGTCCTCCATGCTAAGAGGACAAAGGAAAGGCAAACCACTATTCCTGCCCAAAACATAAATGGGCCAAGTTGATGGGGAACCATTTTTATAGGGAGTTGAGGGCTTTGACTTGGGGTCCCTGCCTGCATATGATGAGCACAAACCCTTCTGGGCATGGCAGGGGATACCTGTAACATTCAATTTTAGGATGCTGGACAACTTTGAAGAGTCTTTGATGGGTTTTGAATGCATTTGAGGTGGAGCCCTTGAAGGCCTTGTGGTAGGGACAGGTCAAGGCCACCCCAGATACAGAACAAGTCTTCCCTGAGAGCAGATCCTCGGTGACAAAACTGCTCCCGTGGCACTGAGGTGCAGCCCAGCAGTCCAGGCCAGCTCTTGTGTCATTGGGGGAACTCCAAAGGCCCTTCCAGCCCAAGCTGTTCCTGGATCATGGGGAAAATATCCAGCTCTGACTGTCTGCCCTGCACCCTGCCCAGGAATCAATCAGTGATCCATAACATGCTTTTCCCTCTCCTTCTGCCCCAGTGTGAAACCTCTGCCACGCACTGCCCTAACACCGCTGCCAGCAGGGCTCAGCTCAAGGAGAAGGCTTTAGTCACTGGTGAGAGGGGGCTGGAAACATGCAGAAGGAGCAGAGCTGAGGGAAGAACGTGCAGCACAGGCAGGAGCTGCATTTGGAAGGCTCTGGGATGGCTCCTTTCTGCTCCCTGCCTTGTGGGCTGCTCCTAGGCAGCAGTGCCCATAGCAACTGGTGTGAGCTGGGTTGCAGAGATGCCGCGGGCATCCCCGCCCTGCCAGGGACCTGGACCGAGCTCCTGCCTGCTGCTGTTTCTCCCCAAAAGTTGTCTGAGCAGCACTCGTGCCGAGCCTGCTGCCAGGAGGAGGTGAGGGAACTTTCCTCCGTCGGGGATGCTGAATGAGAGCCACACCTCTCCCTCCCGCCTGTGAACGCATCAGTTTTACAAACCTTCTCCCTTTTCTATTAGCAGTTTCTCCCCATGTAACCACGTTCCTGTGGGCCGGGGTTGAATGAAGAGAAGCTCCTGTTTTAATTTTTGCTGTCAGGAGTAACGGGTAAGTGTAGGAGGAGGAATATTAATCATCCCCAGCAGGCATTCTTCAAACTTAGAAACAGCATAAGGAAGGAGCCCAAATGGTTTAAACATTGCGGGGACCATTTGTATGGGAGTCTCATGCTTGGAAACGTGCAGGGTACTCTTTTCATTCTTTGCGTTCACCCTGATTTAAAGGGGAACTTGCTGCTCTCCCACCTGCTTCCTGCAGCAGGGGCCAGGGCCTGATGTGCCTGCAGAGAGCAGGGAGGTGTGCAGGGGTCATCAGTGCTGCTGTTAAATTCTCCATGGCATCAATTAGCTGCTGCTGTTCCAAATTAATTCGCTATCTGGATGCAAAAGAAAAGGAGAGGGAGTATTTTGGATTTTGCTGTTCCAAATTTTTGCACCAGTGTTGTAGTAGGTGTAGCAGTGCCATAGGAAAATGGAGATTTTTGCTTCTTTGGGGTTATTTGAGGAGGTTCAGAAAGGCCCTGAGTTGTACATCATCTGTTTTTACGGGTGTACCACCTGAAGACAGGATGGCTTTAACCCCTTCTAGGGATTTGGGAGGCCCCCAAACCTTATCCCCTGCCCCACAGGTGAGCGAGCTTGCTCACATCTTACCTGTGACTGAGGAACTGGTCCCTATTGGGGGAACTACAACACCCCTATGCGACTCTTTCCCTTCCCTTTTTGCTTTTCTCTACCCTATTTTGGCTTTTTTTGGTGGTTTTGTTGGGGGTTTTTTTGTTGTTTTTGTTTTGTTTTGTTTTTTTAATGCAAGAAGCCCCCGGGGAAGGGCACGGGGTGAGTTTTTGCTTTCCTGGAGACTGCCTGTGTTTTCTATCAGAGCTGGAGCCTTTGCACCTCCAGCTGAAGGGTGAGAGCTGCCAGAGCGGCCCCACTGTGCAGCCCTGGTGCTGGCAGCCACTGAGGACAAACCCCCTTAGGCAGGGTGAGGGACTCTTCCTGGGGCAGGACAGGAGGCTTTGGGTCTCAGCCCAGCTCCTGTGCTGTGGCTTTGTTCATCCCTCACTGGAGCCTCTCCGGGGCTTGCAGGAGGCTGCAGGAATGTCCCTGCTGTGTGAAATTGCTCCTCTCTCGCACTCAAATTGGTTAAGAGCCTCTGACTGGGAACCAAATTTCCTCTCCATCTCCTCAAGCACACAGGGATGATTGCCCGGCAGTCTTCAGTGTGCCTCAAACATGGGTAAAAAAAGAGGGATGGATGAGTTGCTCATCACAGGGCTGAGATCCTGCAATGAATTTTCCCAAGTGGTGCCAGTGCTGAGCCAGTTTGTCTTGCTGGGCTCCCCAAAGGGCAGACCTCTGGATGCTGGGCTTTCCCAGCAAGCGGGTTCATGCTTTTTGTCATCCAAAAATATGTGGTTTTGGGGTAAATCTGCCTTCTCCCAGTCTAACCAGCTTCCCTGCATCACTCCCAGCCCCTTCTGGTAAGGCATCCCAAGCATGGTGCCTGTGGGAGGCTGCAGCATTCCTTGCTTGCAGAGGTTTGGGGCCTGGTTCCACATCTGCAAAATGAGTTTATTCTTCAGCAGCCTGTGTTCCCTTCCAGCCACATGGGGTTTGTTTGGGTAGGGAGCACATCCATCGAGGAGGCTGAAGTTGAGAGCAGGGCAAAGGGAAGAAAAAGCCCTTGTGTGACTGTGGTCAGGCATGGCCTGGCACTGAGAGCTGAAAGAATTGTGGCACCTGGAGCTGGCAAAACTCCCAAATCCTCTTGTCTTGCCCCAAACCACTCTGCAGGGGATGGTGGGCCCCCCTGCCCCACGTTTGGCTCCCCCCCTTGACAGCACCATTGAGTGCAGCAGCACGAGGAGCAGCAAGCTGTAATTTGCCAATCGGGCCATGTCCCTCAATGAAAGCTTCCTACGTGTCTCTTGGAAGATTATCCTATCAAATCCCCTCCTGCTCTGAAAGGTATGCATTTGAAGCATGACTAACGCCGAGAGATGCTATTATTCCATTTTCTCCCGCAGCTTGTGAGTAATGTCTCATTATGGATGGGGATGCATTCAGAAAAACATCATCCGCCTGCCGGAGTGTGGGCTGCGCGGCACGGGCGCCTTGTGGCACGGGAGCCAGTGCTCAGCGGCACGTGGATGGCTACGGGAGGGCTGGCAGCACCCTGGAAGCCCAGAGCCAACCTGGGGCTCTGCCTGCTGCCCAGCCTAGGCTGGGGCTTTGCTTCAGAGCCCACAGCATCCCAGTTCCAGCAGGCACAGCAAGCCACCAGTCCAGGCTGTGGCCATTCCATGGCCATCCCGTAGCCATCCATGTCAAAGCCAGAAGAGTCTTGCTGTGGAGGGGTTTATGACCTCCACCAGGTCTGTGCTTCCCTGCTGAGTGCCATTATCAAAGCACAGCTTTTTTTGAATATCCCCACATTCTGGGGAAGTTCATCCTAATGGGATGAACAGGCTCCCGGCAGTGTTCCTGCCTTCCCAGCTGGGGGAGTGGTCTTGTCCAGGCTGTGCTGCTCCTGTTGAGGTCGCTCAGATGTAAAAGCTCCTTGTCAAGGGATGGTCACCATTATCCTGCTCTAAAGGAAACCTGTCTGGTTGGGAGCCAAATCCTCTCCCCCATCCTATGGGAAATGTCTGCTGTCCTCTTATTCCCATATTCCTGTTCCTGTGGAGCATTTTTGGGATGTTCATCCCAAGGTCAATGGCTGTTTCCACTGGTGTGTTTCTGTGTGGCATGTGGAGTGTGGTGCCACTGATGTTCCCCCAGGACTGCTGCAGCCCAATCCCTTCTTCCTGTGCTCTGCTCAGCATCCTTCCTCCAGCACCCCCACCATCAACCATCCATCCATAAAAATTCTCTTTTTTAGGAAGAAATCCTGCCCCGTGGGAGTGTGAGGCCCTGGCACGAGTTGCCCCTGGATCCCTGGCAGTGTCCAAGGCCAGGTTGGACAGGACTTGGAGCAGCCTGGGATAGTGGAAGGTGTTCCTGCCCATGGCAGGGGGTGGAATAGGACGAGCTTTCAGATCTCTCCCAATCCAAACTGTTCTGAGATGTATCTGCCTTGTGCCAAAGAAAATGAGATTCAATTATTTATTGGCATGTTTTTTCCAGGCGTTGTTTTTTTCTTCACCTCCTGCTGCGGAGGTTTTGGGGTGGGGTTTAGTTTTTTATGGTTTTTTTCTCCCCTTCCTTTTCAGTTTGTGTCGATGGATTATTTATTTCCCCTGCTGTTTTTCTCCGTGCCCCCTGAGGTGTTATTAAGCTGGAAGGCTGGGATTTCACTGAGGCACGCTTGCACCTCCTACACCCGTGCAGCTGGTGACGCATGCCCATCAATGGAGAGGGGATGAATAAACCCAGCTCTGTCATCCCCAGCAGGAAGGGGGTGGAGGAAGGAGGGAAAGCTGCTTTGGGCATGCAGTTTTCAGAGCTGTTTTCTCTACAGCCACCAAAGCATCCCCTTGCCCTCACAGGTTTTCTGGCTCGTGGGGCTACTGCAGGTGTGGCTTTTGTGTCCCTCCTGACACCAGGCTTGGATTGCAAGCCGTGCAGGACTCATCCAGGTGGCTTGTGGCTCTCCTCCACTTCTTGCAGATGCTGGAAGGATGGGAAAGAGGCTTCCAACTGGCTCCTGATGGTTCCAGTTTAAGATGCTGAGCTCAAGAACTCATCTTTTGGGGTGTAGTGATCCCCAACAGCATATCCCAGACTGGAGGATTCCTCCTTCCCTCAATGGCATGCCAGTCGTGGGGCCCTTGAGGGTGGAAGTGTGGGATACTGCCCATGAAATAGGGATGTTCTTAGGCTGGACAGGGTGCAGGTGATGGTCCCACACAGGGGGACAGGAGGCAGAGAATGCTGAACTCCAGCATTTGTGCACCTCCTGCCGGCCTGAAAGCAGCCCCCAAAAACAGGACAAGAACCCACCTGGAACCCTCCATGCCTTGAAAGGGCTGAGCTGGAATCAGATGCTGTTCTCCAGAGGCTTCCCACAGCACTGAGAGGATCAGGCCCTCTTCCTGCTCCTTGGAATGCTCTCCAGCCCCAGGAATTCCTCTTTTCTGAGGGGAAACACTGAACAATTAACCACTGCCACTTGGTTGGTTTTTTCCTTTTCTTTTCCTTTTTGTTTTTAAATTATTTTTCTGCCCTGCTCCCGCCTTCCTGCATGTGCATTGTTTCCCTGTGTGACCTTGAGCTGTTCTCTGTGGTGCTGGGAGTTGATGTCCTACAGAGTTATGGGTCAGAGTGGGAAGAGAGGGCAGGACATCTTTTGCTTCTGCTTTGGATCATGAAATCCATTCAACAGGGCAGCTCTTCCCTTTGAAAGACATCAGTCTTCGCTTCTCTTCATGGGATCATTCTCCATCAGCCCTGGATCATGGGCAGGCTACCCAAGAGATCTCCACTTTCAGGAATTCTACCTCAAAGCAAATGTTTTCAAAGGAATTGTTGCACCTTCAGGATTAACCTTGATGTTTCTGTCTCGCTAAGCTCCTTCCCACCATGGGCCTGGTAAAGCCCAGCACCCCTGCAGCCTACTCCAGGCTGTTCTTACCATCTTGGCTGCTTCAGGTGTATAATCCTGGCAACAGCATCCCTTCTCACCCCATTCCCTTTGGAAAATCCTGCTTTCCATCATTCTCCTGCTTGTAGCCAGTCCTGTGTCTACTTTGTGCTCAACCCCCTTTTGCAGCAGGAGCTTCCGTGGGGATTCTGTGTTGCTGGGGAGCTGGGCTCTCCCTGCTGCTCTCTTTTTCTGGTCCTCTAGCCCACAGAACGTACAGGTGTGGAAAAGAGGAGCAGAAACTTCACAGCCCACTCTTTGTAGGAGGATGAAATCGTTAAGGTTGGAAAAGGCTCATGGAACCGAGTCCAACCATTAAGCTAACACTGTGTGGTTTTGCAGCTAGAACTGGTGTGCTCCTGGAGAGAAGGGCATCCTGAAGAGCCATCTGGGACAGGGATGTCTCCAGGGACCTGTGGAGACAACCTCTGCTCAATCACCTTGTGAGAAGCTCTTCAAATAAATGGTAATTCTGGCAGAGCAAGGGGGAGCCCTCTGTGCTGATAGGGAAATGTTTTGTGGACTCAGTTTGACTCCAAGGAACCCAAGGAGGTTTCCCTTGATGCCCACCTGCCTTCTCCCTGCTTTTCTTCTCCTGCCTGCCTGCTGGGCAGAGAGGAGGGAACAGTTCCTGTGTGATCTGGGTGTCCACAAAGACCACATTTCTACCATCTAGTCACAAAAACCACCATTACCTGCTGTAAGGCTCTGAGGCTTCCAGTGATCTGATTGACTGAGCTTGTTTTAAACCATTACAGATGGTTTAACCCCACGTGGTGTCCTAAATACACCCTGAAATGCCAGCATCACCGATGGCAGCTCCTGTCTCCAGGATGGCTTCATGGCAGCCTCCTGGATATGTTATTTTTCCAAGTGGTTTCAGGTAATAATAGGGTAGGAAGTGTTCTGCTGTCAGTGAAACATCAACACAGGCAGCTCTCAGCAGGTAGCTGGCAATAAAAGAATCAATTGCTGGTGGTTTTAACAATCTAAGGATTCACTGCTGAACTGCTAAAACCAAAATGCTAATGTGAAATCTGATTTCCCCCCGCCCCCCATATTTTTAGACAGCAGTGTATCTTGCTGTAGTTTTAATTAATCTTTGTGGGGAGGGAGTTTTCAGCAATAAATAAAATCTTAGCAAGTTCATCTCCTTATCCTTAAGAGGGAAGCCCAGGTACATTGAGGTCCATACAGGCTGTGTTTATTTTCTGCTGTTGGGGCGATCTAGAAATGATTTTTTAAAAATTTATTTCTATTATTTATTTCTATTTTATTTTTTCAATTTTTTTTTGAGGTCACAAGTTTTGTGGCCAGAAGCTGTGGTAAAAACCCCTCAGGGCTGGTGGCTATGGGTTAAACAGCTCTGCTGAGCAGGAAGAACACACCCACATGAATCCCCTGATTTACCCCTCTGCTCTTCCCAACCTCTGTGGCCAAAATTCCTGTGCTAGCTGCCTGAGGAAGGGGTTCAGCAGCCCCCAGCCCCCTCCTGTAATTCACTTGCTGGGAACAGGGTGTTTCTCAGCTGGGACTGCTGAGGGAGCCTGGTTTGCTACTGAAAGCAGGGAGCTCTCAAGGAATAACTGATCACAGGAGAATCCCTCATAAAAAAAATAAAAATCTGAAAATAAATTAACTGGGAGGGAAGCGCTGCTCTGCAGCTTTCAGCTTCTAAAGAGGTTTCTCTGCCTCAGAGCTCCTGTAACAACTGTGATTGCTGCAGCTCTGAAGGGATAATAATCTGAGGGGATTATTTTCCAGCCTGGCCTTGGACACTCCCAGGGATCCAGGGGCAGCCACAGCTTCTCCAGGCACCCTGTGCCAGGGCCTGCCCACCCTCACAGGGAAATTTCCTTCCCAATATCCCATCCATCCCTGCCCTCTGGCAGTGGGAAGCCATTCCCTGTGTCCTGTCCCTGCATGCCTTGTCCCCAGTCCCTCTCCAGCTCTCCTGGAGCCTCTTCAGGCAATGGAAGGGGCTCTGAGCTCTCCCTGGAACCTTCTCTTCTCCAGGTGAGCACCCCCAGTTCTCCTAGCCTGCCAAGTTAGTCTTTCAGCTCCTTGGTTTGGTCTCAATCCCATACAAGGGATTGATTTGACTCCTTATCCCCAAATTCTCAAGCCCTTCTCCCTTCCAGTATAATTTCCTAAATTCCCATAGGCCGTCAGCTGCAGCCACTCTGTGAGGGAATCCTGACTTGAATTACATTTGGTTTGCTATCTTGTTGTGAATAGAAAGGAGCAGTTCTCTCAAGGGTGCACAGCCTTATTTTTAATTTCTTGGCTCCTGTGGTTTGTACAGCAGCAACTCATCCCGTGGGCAGGGATCACAGGGTTCCCTGATAACAGCAATCATTCCCTCAGAGGAAAAGGAGCTGCTTTTGGTGTTGGTGTATCACCTTCCCATCACAATGAAATACAGTCCTGGGATTCCTAGCAGAGCCTCCTGGTTGGCAATAACTCAGCTGAGTGCAAACAAATCTACATAATGCTCCCTAACACGAGTCAGCTCTTTAAACAGAACCCAAGGCATAGCAGTACATCACCAAAATATATTGCAGGTATTAGAGCAGCTCCTCACAGGGCTGAAATGATCTTCTAGGGGCATTTGGCTCTCTTCAGTGCTCGAGGGAAGTGTTCCCCTAGGTGAGATAATTCCAGCTCTCTGGCCACTGCAGACAAATGGAGAAATTGGGTTGTGTGGTAAAGCACGGAAAGAAAATAATCCAAACTTTGTTCTCTAAGGGGGAAGAATCTGATCTTGCTCTACGGAGCTGTGATACTCCAAAAACGTTTTTTAGGAAAGGAGCTAACCTCTGATCCCATGGCACCTCAAAGCCCCCAGTGAAAAAGACTGGGAATGTTTTGGGAGGCCCAGGAAATCCAGAACAGCTGATCCAGGTGTTGGCTCCCTCATGGCACCACCACAGTTTGGTGAGGCAAAACCTCCCTTTACAGGAATGATGCTGGCTCTCCAGGGCTGTGTCCCTGTTCTTCCCTCCCTTTTTAAATGCAAAATTTGTGAAGAAGGACCAAGCTTAGGGTGACTGCTTGTAAATCCAATAATTTCATCTTTAATTTCCTTTACAAGGTAGAAATTACTTTGTTAATGAGAAATAATTTATCTCAGTGACTTTATTGTTTGTTTTATCTGTTTAAACTCTTTTCCAGAGCACTTTAACACACAAGGCTCCCTCCCTGATTGTATTCCAGTTGTGGGGGGGAAAAAAATCCCCTTTCTCCAAAGATTTCTTTTCCTTACCCCAGCAGCATGCCTTGGAAGTTGCAGCCATGTTAAAGCCTCTTGCCATCAGGGTGTTTTTGGGAGCTCTGTTTGGAAGAGCTGTTATGAAAGCCCTGGCTGCATTAGGGATGTATGCTGGACATCCTCTTTGAGCCTCCTGTCAAAGTTTCCCTTCTTGCCCTGATTAGGGCCCGATCCAGAGCTAATCAGGGAAAATGGGAGCAGCTGGCTGGGTACAGCCCCCAGGCTCTGCTCCCTGACACTGCCTGGAAGGGTTGAGGAAGGAGGATGTTTAATGGAGTAAAAACAGGCATTATGCTGGCTCCCAGCACACTGCAGCATCACAGCTTTTCTTTTAACTGGGCTTTCCCCCTCTATTTTTGTTTTCTAGATGTTTTTGTATGGTTTCCCTTCCATTGTTCTCACTCACTTTGGAGAATGCTCACTTTTCTGGCTTCCACAAGTATATGTGGAAACAAAGTGCAAATTTTGCATGGGAAAAGGGCCTTATTTGGGTTTTTAATCTGCATCATTTCAGTAATGTGCAGTGGAAGTGTTGTGATACTAGAAGAAGGAGCCACCACCACCACTCACCTCCTGACTTCCAAGGGCCTAGAGTGCCAGGACAAGGAGAATGCCTTCCCACTGCCAGAGGGCAGGGTTAGGTGGATATTGAGCAGGAATTGTTCCCTGGGAGGGTGAGCAGGCCCTGGCACGGGGTGCCCAGAGAAGCTGTGGCTGCCCCTGCATCCCTGGAAGCGTCCCAGGCCAGGTTGGACACTGGGGCTTGGAGCAGCCTGGGATACTGGAAGGTGTCTCTGCCATGGCAGGGGGGTGGCACTGGATGATTTTAGGGTCCCTTCCAACCCAAACCATTCCATAATTCTGTTAATTCCTTGTGCTGTCCATCCCTTTGCTCAGTGTTTGGGAGTGAACTGAGGGTTCCTTTGGATTCTCTCTTTGCTGAGTATCAATAACAAAGGGAAAGGCTCGGTGAGCTCAGCCTAGTTTTGTGTTACTGCACCTGGGGCTCTCTTTTATTGCCACGTCCCATAGTCCTTTGAAGTTTTTTTTCTAATTCTCACTAATTTCTGCTACTCTAAGTCATTATTTTTTTCTTTATCTTCTGCAAATTGCTCCAAATACCTCTTTTCCAGATCCTTTAGGCTCTGAGAACAACACATGCCACAGCCCAAATTGCTTGGGGATTCCACTGGGATTCCCTCTGCTGTGAATAATAACCATTTTATTCCTATCCCTTCCTGTTTCCTACCAGTTTGGAATTCACTTGAGAACCTTTCTTCTAATCCCAGGGGAGGTTAATTTCCAAGGTGCCCCCGGTGAGGGAGCTTTTGAGGAACCAGAGTACATGGTACCAAGTAAATTGCCCCTATTCTGCATGCCTTGATGCCACAAAGGATTCCCCAGGAGCCATGATTCCAGCTACCAAAAGAATGGTTTCCTTCCATCCCAGTTTTCTAATTATCTGTAATGTTGTTACACAGCCCTCACTGCTTTGCCTGGTGTTAAACTCAGTGGTAAGTAGCTCAGTTAATTCCTCTTTGGATTTTTTAATTTGTTTTATTGTTGTTGGTTTTTTGAGTTTTAAAAACAATTATTTTTTAAACTGGCTGTTCCCCACATTCTGAGACTGACAGCCCCAGAGCTGATGTCTCCTTTTTCCTGGGTCATTCTTCATTTGCCCTGGTGTTGGAAAAGGTGACGGCTGGATCTGAAATTATCCTTCCTGCAATACCAAGGGAGAATATTTGACTGCAAATATTTAAGGTTTGCAAGAATCACACAAAACAAGCGGAGACATTTTGTGGCCTTCCAGTTTTTGGCGTGAGGTGCTGAGGGTGAGCATCATGTACCCCTGTCCCTCTCTGTGTGTCTGATGCTGCCAAATAGTTTTTGATTTTTAGGGCTACCACTGCAGAGCAGCTGATGTCCCTGTAACCATAGCTGGCTTTGCAGGCTGCAGGAGCTGCACAAAGGTGTTGTCACAGGATCCTTCCTGCTGAGCAGCCCGGGAGCCTGTTCCTCTCCCATCAGGAATGGGTTTTCAGAGTGTGCTTGGGCCTGGCTCTGCAAAGTCAAATAAAATGGCCCTGTTTAGAGGTGATTTTTTCCCAAGGCGGTGTAGGAATGCTGTTAAGGTTGCTGAGCTATCTCAGCTTGAGGAGCTGAGCTCTCCTTCAGTCTGCCACAGGCAGCCTGCCAGGCATTTTTGTTATAAATATTTTCAGCATTTCCTTGACGCCACATATTTTGGGGTGGTTTCCACCCCCCTCTCCTCATTCCCATTGTGTCCCTCCACCTCCCCTTTTTTTTTTTCCCCCCCATGGAGGACATCTTGTGATTTCAGGAGAGATCCCACCAAGGGCTAGAGCCCAGCGTGGAATTCCTGCAATCCTGAACCACTCTCTGAGTGTTCCCAGGGCTGGATTCAATTGACAAGAGGCTCTGCAGCCAACCCCCTTGGACTGCACATGTGTTTATTTAAATGTCAGTGGCCCACACAAGCAGAATACCTATTAGCTGCAGCATGCCTCAAATCCAAAGCAGAGCTCCAGTTCATATTTATTGTTCAAAGTACAGATCCCTTTATTGTTGTCATTTCAGTCCCCTCGTATTTATGGAATTATTCAGGCAGCTCTGAGAAGTTAACTAGCACTTTGCAGTGTTTCTTTACTGCCAGGGTATAATATCTGTCTGTAATAAATATATAGGTAAGGGATTTCAGAAACAAAACAAAACAGCAACAACATATTGCATGTGAAAACTTTACTAAGCAAATAAAACATTCCCTGCCAGAGAGGCAGAAAAAATACCAGCAAGCTGGTACCCTCTGAAGTCAGTTAATGAGCAGAAGATAGGTAATTCCACTCTATTCTTTTAACTCTGTTGCTTTCTGTCACTCTGCAGCGTTTCTCTGCAAAACACCCGGGCAGGGTGGAGATAAATTGCTAAGGGTTATAACAAGAGGTGTTTTAAGGGCTGGTGGGAGCTGAGGGTTCTACCGATACCTGACAGGAGGGAGCAGCCAGGTGGGAGTCAGGTTACCAGAGTCAGGACAAGTGGGAACAGCCTCAGGTTTTGCCAGGGGAGGTTTAGACTGCATATAAGGGGCTATTTTTTCATGAGAAGGGTTGCAAAGAGTTGGCAAAGGCTGCTCAGGGCAGTGGTGGAGTCTCCACTCCTGGAAGTGTTCAGCAGCTGTGTGGATGTGGTTCACTGGAGAACGTGGTGGTGCTGCTGGGCTGACAGCTGGACTCAGTGATCCCCAATGACTTTTACAACCTAAATGGTTCTTTTGTAACCCCAAGGTCACCCTCAGGATGGGTGTAAGGGCTGCTCTTCTGGTGTTGGAACTTCCTGGGCACGAGTAACATTGGAAATGCCAGTACCTGGTGTGAGCAAAGCAGTCCAGCAGTGACAGGGAGAGTTTGTTTCTGGTGGCAAAGCTTATGGGAACAAAGGGAGCAGCTGTGGAAAACGGGTGTGTTTCAAGCATCCTCATTTGTCTAGGTTTGGTTTATCTCTTCTGAAGGAGGAATGCAGACAGAAAACATCTTTTGCACTTGATAGCCTAAAAACCTGCCCCACTTCAGTTCTAACAGTTGGCTTGGTGAGGAGGAGTCCAGAAAAAAAAAAGAAAAAAGATACTTTCTGCTAAAAGCAAAGCCATCTCAAGTCAGTTTTAAATTTCACTGGCAGCATACACCTGTGATCTTTCTTAGTTTGTAATGAGGAGAATACTTATATTTGATTTGAGAGAATAACAGTTTAATTAAGGGGGAAGGAAAAAAAAAGAGACCAAAGCAAAAAAACCAACTTTCTGTTTGGCTGGGGTAGTTCTGCTGACGTGAACATTGAGTTACTCCAAGTGGGATTTTGGGATCAGGTCCAGAACAGCAAAAAGTGCTTCTTTAAACCCAGCTGTAAGGCTGCTGTTCTGTAAGAGGGGCTGTCCTGCTGGCTCATTAAAACCCACGGGAGATGGGAGAATTTCCCTGCTGCTCTGAGTCCCATCCAGACTGGCAGCCAGGGGAAGCTGCAAAGCCCCCAGTGCTCAGGTGTGTGCATCCCCAAACCAGCACTTCACCTGGCATCCTCAGCACCAGCCTCAGTCCACAGAGCCCACTGACCCCATGAACAGCTCTACAATTTTGGGATGAAGCCTTGAGGGCTGCTGCTGAGAAGGGTTGCAAGGCAGGCAGCAGCAGAGAAATCCAACACCGAGGGCTGTTGGCTTTGCATTTTGCATGAGAGATTCCTAGCTTGGAAAGTCACTTTCCAGGGGTGAGCTGCCTTGCAGACACATAAGGAAGTGGTGGGATCATTGTCCCAGAAAGTGTTAAAACAACGTGCAGGTGTGGCACTTGTGGGTTAGTGGTGGGCTTGGTGGTGCTGGGTTTAGGGTTGGACTCGATGATCCTGGAGCTCTTCTCCAACCTTCATGATTCCAGGAGCTGCAGGTCTGTATCCTACCAAAGGTGTGACCTCACACTCTGTACAATTGCATGCTAAAGACTGAGGATACCTTTGAAAAGGTTTCCAGATCTGACTTTGGTTTCTGTATGAGGAGAAACCTCAGGAGAGGTTTTTGGGGTGTGACTTCAGCAATGGATTTGTAGACAGTCAATAACTGAGGCATCCCAAATTGATGGATACTCTGGGAATTCAGCTTGGAAATATGTAAGAGATCTTCAGCGATCTTCTCCTTTCATGATGGCCCAGAAGTCCACCTTCCAAAATCCTCAGTCTTAAGGCAAGATCCCTATGGCCAAGCACAGGAGAATGTATCACTTCAGATCCCTGTCACATCCAAACTACATTCTTGTACCTGTGTTGGACACAGCTCCTTCCTCTGGTCTGATAATTGCGGTTCCATGGGTTCTCCAACCTTGGGAATTCTTCATTTGTCATGTTAAGGCTATCCAGCTCCATTTAATTTTTGTCTGTCTGTAGAGCACCAGCCTCCAAGCCAAAACTTGATGGTAAATCTACGACACTCTCTATCAGGAAAAAGGATAATGATGGCACCCAGGAGTTTTATCAGCCACAGCTGTTGCAATGTTTCCTGGAGAAACTGTTCTTTGAAATATATGACCAAAATAAAGAGCTGAGCATCTGCAGTACTGTGGATAATTTAACAAGTAATCTCCCCTGAAAGAGCTGTCTGGCTTTACCAAAGCAAGGTGATAAAAAAGTGTTCTTTTCTGTGGAGACAGGCCGGGAGTGTTCACCCTGGAGAGAAGGGAGAGAGCTTAGAGCCCATTTTCACCTAAAGAGGGTCCAGGAGAGTAGGAGAGGGAGGTGGGACAAGGATATGCCAGGATGAGGGGGAATGGCTTCCCACTGAAGTAGGATAGATTTTGATTAGACATGAGGAAGGAATTCCTCCCTATGAGGATGGAGAGGTCCTGGCACAGGGTTCCCAGAGAAGCTGTGGCTGCCCCTGGATCCCTGAAAGTGTCCAAGGCCAGGATGGACACTGGGGCTTGGCGCACCCTGGGATAGTGGAAGATGTTCCTGCCATGGCAGAAGTGGAATACAATGGACTTTAGCATCTCTTCCAACCCAATCCATTCTGGGATTCTGTGATTCCCTTGACCAGAGAAGCAGGAGGAAAAAGTCCCAACATCTTCTGTCTCCTCCCCAGTTACACAGAGGCACATCTCAGTTCTGGACCACCACACATGATGTCTGCTCCTTGGTCTCTGTGAAAGAGCAGAACACATCCTGCCCCTTGTTCCGATTCAAGACCAAGGCTCTGCTGATAATGCAGTCTTTAATGTGCAACAGGTCACCTGATAAGCAGCTCCTAATGAGGATGAATCAAGGTCCACATGCCTCATACCCTTGGATCACAGTGTGTGCATCCTAAAACAATCCCACTGCCACGCTGCACACACATCCCATTGCAGCATTACCTCTGGAGGAGACTATGGAAACCCTTCCTTTCCCAAAAGGAGGGATACTCAGCCCTCACTCTGCACTGTGGCTGTTATTGATCCGTGTAGCAGCTCCTCACATTCCAGCTCTGGTCCCCATGGCCTTGCAGCTTTTTTCAAAACAACTCTTCCATTTGAGTTTGCATCCTGTTGTATTGAGTCCTGTCCTTGGATCTAGCCCAGGACAGCACAGGGGTTGTGTGATCTGCTCCTTTGCAGAATGGGAAGTCTGCCTTTTCTCCTTTCTTTTTTCCTTGTGGAAAAAAGCTAGAGGGACCTACTGGTTTTTCACAGGCCTGATCTTGCCTAGCAATCCTGGAAGAGGAAAGCAGCTCTGCTTTCAGTCCGTGCCTTATAGTCACAGAGACATTTCTAGGGCTGCAGAGGTTTTTGACTGCTCTGACCTCTCATCCTCATACATTCTGAACTTTATTTTTATCATTAATGAGCCAGCACTCACTTCTTGCATTTCTGTCAAACAATGTATCTGCAAGTGAGGGCTGGATTCCAGAGTCCCACCCAGCAGTTTAGCAGGGTCTGAGTATAACCCTTCAGACTTTTCAGACATTCCTCTCATGATTTCAATGCCACTGTTGCTATTCTGGACACTTCTGCTGGGACGTCTCCCTCTGCTCTGGTGCTTTTTAAGAACTCCGTGAAGGTGCTCGTAAGGAACACAAGTTTTTAAGATATCACGTGTGAGGAGGGTGCATTAGGAAAAAGACTCCTTGCTCCTTGATAAGCAGACAGAGAAAATTTGAGGTATTTTAGTGCTTTCTACTGGATTCCAATCCAAAACTGGCCACAGTTTTGATTTTGCCATAGGAAAGGGAAAACGGGTTGACTGAGGTTTTGCCAAATGCAAAGCACAGGTGCCTTTTAATAGATGTTGGTATTCAGGAAATGCTGTGGCCTACATGAAATGAGATTAAACAACCCTTAGAGCAGCAAAACAGAGGAGGGTAAAACCAGGAATTTGAAAGATCCATGCAATTTTGTCCCCATACATCATCTATCAGTGCTACTTTAGTCTCACCTGCCTAAAACTGTGAGATCATCTCAGTACCTTATTATGAAGGCAGCAATTAAGTGGCTTCTGGACTGCCAAGCTCTAAAAAAGCTCATTCCCTGTGCTGGCTATGGTGGATCCCATCCTGCCACATCCTGAACATGATTGCACGCTCTCCCAGAGAGCCCTGGGTTCCCTTCTGGGGGCTGCCATTGTCAGCTTGGCTTTTTATTCCAGATTTGTCCCTGAGTAGATTGGATCCGCGACAGGAAAGACTCCAAGCAGGAGCTCTGCCAGCTGCTCCTTGTCTGCAAAATCTAAAAAGTTGCTGCTCCTGAAGCCAGGCATTTTTATTTGCGTGAGAAAACTGCAGCTGACTGTAAGATAGTCTGTGATCTGATTTTAAAAGAAAAGGATAAAAATAAGTCTAATTGTGTTCTTGTTCTGCCTCAATTTAGCTGCTGGCCGTTCTCTTTTGTGCTCCCCACATTTCTGGAGAGCTGGTTGACACTTATTTAGGTTGGCACAAACTAAATATAACCAAGTGTGTGTGAAAGAGCACGGACTGGGTCACAGCTTCCAGAGCAGCAGAAAGAAGCATTTTGCCTTAAAATACGAAAATCTAGCTCTTTCCGAGGCAGCTCAATGAAACACACACAACCTGAACAAAAAGTGAGTGCTCCATTCAACTCCTGAATGCTGCTGAAAATTTTATTTTATTTTTTTTGCCAGCTTTTACAGTCCACAGCCTTCTCATTCAATCCTGTATAATAGCTTTGAATCGAGCTGTAAAAGCTTCCGAAGTTTGAAGTCTTTTGACAAGTTAATTTAGCTGTATGGTAAAAAGTTTTTCCCCCAGATAGAATAAAGCCATCATCTCATGAATGTAGTAGTCAGCCAAGGGAAAGAAAACACCATTAGGATTAGAAATGATGGGCTTTCTGGAGATAGTTTGTGGTTTAGTGTAATCTACTATCAATATTTCAGAAGAAAAATATCCTACTCATCATTCAGCTGCAAGTCAGAATCTTCATGTAAAACCAACACCCAGGGGCCAGGCTGCAATTTTTTTTATTTCTATTTTTTCATCTTCCTTACATTTATTTAGATTTTGTTTTTCACCCTGAATAATGTCTTTTTTTTTTTTTTTTTTTTTTTTTTTTTGCCTGGTTGAAAGAGACAGAATAGAAAAATGGATCAATTATTTCCTTGAAGCTTCCCAACTATAGAGAGACACACCCCACATTCTTCTCCTAGCAGCAGCCATGGATGAAAACAAATATAATAAATTGATACCCATTTCCCTTATTTTTAATACTAAGAATCAGAAAATGGGTGCTGATAAACTAAGCATATCCAAGAGTTATTCTAGCTTCGACCTCACGAGGATTCCATGTTCATTTTAGACTAATTTCTGCTCATTATCTAAATTTAAGCTTCAGCGTGCTACTACAATTGACTGAATAAAAAAAAATAGTTGAGGGTGAAAAGAGACTTCTTTCATACTCTTAATTCTTCAGTTTAATTTGGAGGGATGATGGCACTGTAAGAACTTTTGGGCAGCAGTTTGTAACGACCACAGAATAATTTTTCTTTCTGCAGTAGGAATGATGATCCTTGTGGATTCCTTCTTCCCAAGTCAGGATATTCCATAACATAGTTGAGAGCATAGCTGCTAAATAAATAGGAAGTTTATAGAAATCCAGAAAAATATTGAAAACAAAATTCAGCAAGCAGTTTTATTTTAAAAGTGTATTGTACTCAGTCATTGTAAAATGACTGCTGTAACAATCCAATCAGTAAAAATAAAGTGTAAATATGGAGAGGAAAGCAAATTTTACATTGTGACCTCCACTTTGAAGTTCACTTGCTCATTTTTCCCCCCAGGTGGGGGACAGGGACTTGATTTTGCCTAAAGCAACAGCAATAATTTGTTTCTGAGAGTCTGGCTCTTGCTGCTTCAGGATTTCAGCCCTACAGGCCTGGAGTGCTGCAGATTTGATGAAGTGTTGGGTGTGTAGACAAGCTGGGAAGCAGCTCCTGCAGCCAAACATGGGTGTGGGGGGATCAGAAGTGGAGGAGAACCACCTTGTTCTGGCTCTGAGCAAGCAATGAGGCAAGGAGAGAATGAGGAGCTCCAGCTGAAGCAAAAAACACTGGGATTAAAAAAAAAACCAAACCCAAACCAGTAACAACAGAACAAATCTCCACAATAAAAGGTATACTGGAGGAAAACATAGGAGGGACAGTGTAAATTTAACATTCCCTGTCCCATCAGAGGTGTGCTCTAAGTTAAGTGGAAAGTAAGGAGTAAATCAGTGTGCTGTGGGAAAGATGGAGAACAGGAAATGGGGGATGATGCAGCACAGAAGGGTGATGGGCAGGGCAGGAAAACCAAGGGAGTCTGTGATGGAGACTGAGTGACCAGGAGGAAGAAGAGGGAGTCATCACCAGGTTGGAAATTGTGTCTAGGCTTGACTTTTCTCCAGGCACCCAAGTGCACTCCAGGCACTGCCACTTGGAATAGATCTTTGGTGTCTAGGCTCCAGAGGAGGTTCCTGCTGGCTCTCTTCCTAATTCCATCCTCCTCTTCTTTAGGGTGTGGAGAGGCAGGATTGGAGTGAAAAGCTGAAGTACCTCTTTTACTTTCACCAGCTCCCTGTGACTAGCAAGGGAAATTAGCTGCAGTGTTGTGATGGCTGTTTCCTGCTTGAGCACATAAAAAATGGAATCATTCCTGACAAACAAGGAGTTCAGCTAAAGATGAGGTGGAGGTAGGCGGGAAGTTCTGTAATTGCTTTTTATTTAAATCTTTATGAATTAGCTCTGCCAGGGTGTTGGTTTTTATTTTAGAATTTTATTTTTTGCTTCAACTGGCTTCTGAGTAAGTTTTTCAGTTGCAAAAACAGTAAAAACAGACTATATACAGCCATAGCCAATATGTTGTATTTAACATATAGCAAGAAGCCTTTCCCTTGTGAGTTTCTGAGGTCTGATTTCCATGAGCAACGACAAAGGTTTAATTTTCTGCCATTATGCACAGGTTAGCCTAGACTGGGTATTAATAGAGACACGTACTCACACCCACAGCCACAGGTACAATATCAATCAAAACCTGAAGGCAGAACTCACACTCCATGGCAACTTCCAGGGCTCTCTCCTCTTGTTTCCTGTTTCCAAACTGCTCCAGCAGCACAAGGAGGGAAGGCAGCTGGGCTGGTTGTAACCCATGCTTAAAGGGTTTGGGACCAAATCCCCTGCTGGCAGTAGCAGAAATGGGGAGCACAGGAGAGGGCACTCACCTGGCTGCCACAGCCATGCCCTGCACCAACTACCAGCAGCAGATCTGTCTTAGCAAATATTGCCTTGCCTTGGCAGCCTTGTGGCCCAAAGCCCTTCCACCCACAGGTCCCTCTGCACTCAAAAATAATTCGGGAGGTTATTTATACACACGTTCACCCAGCCATCCGTGTGCTCAAGCTGGCCCGAAATAAAGAGGGCAGGACTGCTGTGTGAAACCTCAGAGTCAAAGAACAACAGACAAGCCCATGAGCCCAAAGAAGCTGCAATCGAAATAAAAAGGGCTTTGGCTTTAGCCAGAAGCCGTGTTCTTAAGCTGGAGGTGCTCTCAGGTGCGCATTCCAGGGAAACATGACCACTTCCTGGGAGCCTGTTGACAATGTGGAAAGAAACAAACCAACTCTAAGGGTCGGATCAATATGCCAAGGGTCTTCGTAAGAGTGGCCCTTTCAAATGAAAACATAGGTGGTAAGTATCTCCGAAAAGATAGAAGACAAAAGGAGTAGTGTATATATATATATATATATATATATATATATATATATATATCTTACCATGTGTATGCAGAATTTGAGAAAGGGACAAAGTTCCAGTTTTCTAAAAATTCCAAAGTTAGCAATTCCAATCAGGTCCCAGAATTTATGTAAATCCAGATGGCTGAATGACACGAGTTCATTTTCTTTTTTTTTTCTGCTTCAAGGGAAATCTGGAAGTTTTAAAAACAATTTAGCAAGAGCCAATTAATCAAACCCACCAGAAGCGTGCTGGGATGGCTGCCTGCAAATAAGGAATGTCATGTTTCAGCTTGCCTTAGGCAAGGATGGGAAGAAACTCCTTGGAAGCTGAGCAGGAAATCTTTCTACTATCCCAGGTTGCTCCAAGCCCGAATATCCAACTTGGTCTTCGACACTTTCAAGGATCCAGGGGTGGCTACAGCTTCTCTGGGAAACAGAGAAAATGGAATAATATATCACCAGTGGGATGTTCCCATTGGATTGTGTCCTACAGGACAAGCTTCCTTGCATCCAATACTGCAGTATTTTCTTTCCCATCATCTGGAATGTTTGGGAGCAGGACTCGGGGAGTTTTGGGTATCGTGTGACTCAACAAAAATCAAGATGTGCCAGTTTAATGGGGAAATTCTACATACACCTGAAAAACCAATTAAACGTTGAATGATCGCTGCGAAAACGGGAGTAGGGAGAGAAGCATGCCGGACTATCCCTTTTAGAATAAAAATATTTAGAATGTTTTAAAGTATGTTTATTTCTTTATTTCTTCCCGGTAATTCAGGCGAATATGTTGAACCATACCCTGCCCTTTCTGCCAACTCGCTCCAGCTGTTTGCGGTTACAGGAGATACCTGACAGGCATCACAAAACGGCCCGAGAAGGAATGGGACCGCGGCTGCGGAAAACTGGCGGGTAAAAACCCCCACGTTCCACGTTTTATCGCTACACTGTCTGTACGGTATCGATCGCAGCTGCTGCGACCTCCGGGAGGGGAGGTCAGAAACCCGGGATCCCGATCCCTGATCCCGATGGGGCCGCGGGCTCGGCGCCAACATGGCGGCAGCCGCCCCGCCCCCCGGTCGCCATGGCGACGGGCCGCGCGCCACGGGGCGTGGCCGGGGCACGCGGGGCGGGGCCCAATTGGGCCCCTTCCCCCGCGTGGCTATAAATAACCCGGGCCCGCTGATTGGCCGCGGGGAAAAAATGGTTGCACCACGTGACACCCCCAGCTAAAAAAAAAATTCCAAGATGGCGGAACCCGTCACGGGCTGAGTCCGTCGGTGGCGCGCTCCGCGCCGGGGGGGGCAATCACCGCGCAGCGTCCCCGCCTCGCCCGCCGCCCAGGTCAGTACGCAGCGCTCCGCCTCGCCACGTCGCCCCCGCCGCTGTGCCCTGGCTGCCCGCGGCGCGGGCCCTTTAAGGCCGCTTGTCTGCCCGCCCGGCAGGCTCGCAGCGCGGCGGGGCCGCTCCCGGGGGCCGCTGCTCGCCGCTGCGCCGCAGCCGTGGGAGGGGGCGGTGACGGGCAGCTGGTGCGGCCAATCGGAGGCGCCCGCGCGGTGGTGGCGGGCGGATTTGAGCCGCGCGGCGCCCCAGGCCGCGCGCTGATTGGGCGGTGCTCCGGGCGGGGCGGGGCTGCCGTGCGCCAGCGGCGCGGGCCGGGCGCGGCGGGCGGGGTAGGCGGGGACCGGGGGGCGTGACGAGCACCGCTGCCGCCCAATCAGCGCGCGGGACCCTTTTTTTTTGTGAATGGAGCGGGCGGGGCTATAGCTGCTTCCAGCCCCGCCCTTTGCCCCGCCCCGCCCGGGCGGCCGCGGCTCCGCCTCGTCCCCCCCCCGGCGGCGGCGGCGCTCGGTCCGTGCGGGGCTCGGCGGGGCGATGCGGGCGGCGGTGAGTTCCTGGTGGGGCGAGTGAGCGGCGGGCCGCGGGCAGCGCCGCGCGGGGACCTGGCCCCGCGGCTCGGCGGGGCGGGCGCGGCCCTGCGGCGGGGGCGACGCCCGCGGCGGGGCCCTGCGGCGCCGGGCGGGCCGCGGCCCGGGTCGGTTCTTCCATCCTCTCCCCCCGCGCCACCTTCCCTTGTCTTTTTCCCCGGAATAACGCGCCACTTAGGGAAAGTTTGCCTCCTCTCACCCCGCTCTCCACGGCTGCCGGGCTCGGCCGAGGGCCCTGCGGCACCCACCTCCTCCTGTAGAAAAAGCCCCAAAATGGCTTTTTTTGTGCCCGGCAGGAGAGGACGGGGGGCGCTGCCCTCGGCAGTGCGGCGCTCCCGGGGAGCCCGGCGGTGGCAGTGACAGGTCCGAGGCCCCCGTTTACAGCCTCGCCGCCAGAACTCCGTTTTTGGGGGCTCGAGTAGGGGACAAACCACGTGTGTCACTGCCAAACCTCCAGCCTCGGCTTGCGCGGGGCGGAACGAAGCAGAAAAAGCCGAGGTTCGGGGCTGGCGGCGGGGCGCGGGGAGAGGGAGGTGTTGCCCAGTAGCCGCGTGTGGGTTTTGCTGCAGGGATTTATCAGGGGAAGATGCTGCGCGATCCCGGCGCTCCCGCAGAATGTTGCCCGCTGCCCCAGAGGTGCTCTCCGCGGTGTCTGTGACAGCCTGGCGGAGCAGATGGATTTACATAACAAAAATTTGACGCTGTCAGTGCTCGGCGCTGGGCAGCGGCTGGAGGGAAAGGGAACCTGCCCTTCGCTCAAAGCACTTGCGTAATTGTGTTGTGCGCCCACTCCGCGGCAGGGGAAGGTGCAGGTTTTGGTGGGTTTCTGCCTGTCGGTCGGCTGTTTTGGCAGGTTCGCAGAAATCAGCCTCGTCGCCGCTAACGCTCGTACGAGCGGATTTCGTGTTCCAGCCTTGCCTCATATTCCGGATCGCAGCTCTGGAAACGCTCCCGAGGAGTGGGGATCTGTGTCGGGAAGGTGTGGGTGGATTCAGGGTGTGAAAATGCCTTGTAAAACCCTGGGATGGGGCGTGCGGCGAGGCACTAGCTCTCTCCCACTTCTCCTGCCCGCTTCTTTACCACCAGGCAGCTCGGTGCCGTGCTCCTTTCCCACAGCTGCATCCCCTGCTTTGAGGCCGGGGATATGGAGCAAGCATTATTTGGCCCCGGGAGCCACAGCAAGTGAACAATTCCCTGGCCAAGGCGTTTTGATTTACTGGTATTATGCCCTGCCAATAAATGGGACTCGTGCTGCATTTATTCCCTGTCCTCAAAGTGCTTCGCTCATTGCCAAATCTACCTGGAGTTAATTATCTGAATTGTGCTTTTTTTTTTTTTCCTTGGTTGTTGTTGTTGTTGTAACGGCAACATTTTTAAAAGCTAAGGAGCTCTGAAGTTTATATAATAATCTGGTTCTTGGCAGGGTTTCTTGGTGTTATTTTTTTTGTGTGTGTGTGTAATGCGGTCAGTCGCAGCGCTGAGTTTTAATCATTTCTGATGTTTCCAGCACCACTGTTGGGAGTTCTCAGCCTAAAAAGCTGCCGCCGCCGCTCCACAGCCTCCCTGGAAGAGTTGAGGGCATTGAATTAAAGAAAGCTCAGCTGCTTGTATACAAATATACAGCAATTACAAGGCAACAAAGTTATTGCAGAACCCTGCTGTCACCATGGTAACGTGCTCACTCAATTACATTGGAAATGTAAAATGCCACCCAGTTAGAAAGAGTAAGTTTTAGTGAATGCAGATTTTCTGGGTAAAGTGAAATGTGGAAGATGCAGCTTTCCAGGATTTTCTGTTTTTTCCCCTCTGTCCTTGGGTGACATGTTTGAGCATGTGCATCTGACAGATTCCCGGTGTTGATATTAAGCTGTGCCTTTGGTGGTCTGAACTTAGGGAGAAAACATCTTCAAATCTTCACAATTTTAGCTTTGCAACCGCGTTCTTTTGTTTGTTTGTTTTGCTTCAGGACTTAGCTTTAGAAAGGAGACAGATTAGAGAAAGCATTTTGAAAATCAGCTCAGAACACCAGAAGAATTTGCCATTTGCTCAATAGGATGGAGGTGTGGAAGGAAGGCCCATGTCTGACATGAAAAACTTGTATTCCCTTGGGAGATGTCTGTTGGGTAGCCTTTGTCTGTGTGCTGCCATCTCCTAAGCAGACTATCCTAAAGTAGAGGACAACTGCCACGTGTGAATTACCAGGTTCTTGAGAAGCCCAAGGAGTGTCCAGGGTACAAGACAACAAGTGGAGGAGACCCACGTCCTAGGTGTGGGATGCAAGTGAACTCTGTAGTGGAAATTAGTTTCACTTTCTTGCTTGCATTTTCATGATGAATTACCAGGAAAATAAAGAAAGGCCAGGCTGGAGAGGGCTTGGAGCCCTATTCCCTGAGATAGGGAAAATTGCCCCTGCCCGTGGCAGGGGGTGGAACTGGATGGGCTTTAGGGTCCCTTTTCACCCAAACCATTCCAAGAGTAGATGAAAACAGTAAGAGTAGCTTCTTGCATAATCCTTGTACTGGTGAAGATGCAACTCTGCTGTGCTTATGTTTCACAGGCAATGTCCCAGAAAATGCAGAAATGATAAAAAACAGCAGTACAGTTAACAGCAGGAGAAGGTACATACAAGAAAAGGTAAATAAAAGAATGAGGGATTTTTCTTAAACTAGTAGCAGTGTGTTTACAGACACCCAGAGATCTATGAACTGAAGAAATTAGCTCCTAGCAGGAGCTGATAGAAGATATTTAGGTAGGTGCAGATGGCAGTGGACTGTCTTGAAGAAACATGTTTTGCCCAAATCTTTAAGGGCTTGAGCTCCAGACTGCCTCCTGAGCTCTTGGAGCATTTGGAGTGGGAAGATTTGCAAGTGCCGTGGCGCTGTGTAAGCTGAGGGATGGTTTTGCATAGAGGCTTTGCCCAGCTTGTCAGGTTGTTCTGTTTTCAGCACCAGCCTGTGATGTGCTAGCCGTGTGGTTTGCCCACTCCTGGAGAGCAGCAGCTTGAGCAGAGTGACTGCAGTCCCTTCCACTGTCCCAGGCTGCTCCAAGCCCCAATGTCCAGCCTGGCCTTGGGCACTTCCAGGGATCCAGGGGCAGCCACAGCTTCTCTGGGCACCCTGTGTCAGGACCTGCCCACCCTCATCCTTAGTCCTTTGAGGATTCCTTCCTCCCGTGGGCAGAGGTGGAAGCACAGCAGCTGCCTGTTCATAGCCTGCTGAAAAGTTGGAGTTGAGTCTTCAACATTAGATCCCCTGTGGGACCGCAGAGGTGAGGAACAGGACTTGTTCAAAACAAAGGTTAAAATTGCCTGTGGGTTTAGCTCAGTTTACCCTCTTTATCTCTCTTACAAATGTTTTGTACTTTCTGGGCAATAGACCTTTTAAAGCCAGCTTAAGGTGTATCTGTGCTTCAGAAACTTGCTGCAGTGCCTGAGACTTGTCCTCAAGGTTCATTTGCAGGTTCAAATCGGGGAAGCAGACTTTCTATACCTCAAGCGTCCAGACACATTGCAAACGAAGTGTTGAGACTAAAACTTGCCCATAAATACATAATATGAGATAAATCAAATATTTCAGGAGAGTTTTCCTTCATATCCCAGTGTCCCCCTCAGGCTGGTATGCCAGGCTGTGTCTTTCTAAGTTTGCTGTAACCACGTGCTGTTGAGGTTACCCTGGGTGTCTGGGGGTTACCTGATGCTCCCTTCAGGGTTTGAGAAGCTGAGTACTCAATGCCCAGCTGTGCCAGCTTGATCTTGAGGTTAAAATGCTTCTTTGGTTTCCTCCTCCAGCTAAAGAAGTGTTTGTGCACTCCTTGGCATTGTGTATTTATATTTATATATAAAAATTAGGAACCGCAGCTCTTGGGACTGTATTTCACTTGTCTTGTACCTGTGGCTGAGTATACACAGATGAGTTTATTTGCTCAGTGGGATCTGTTGCTGACCTATTCCAAATGGCAGAGCTTGTCCCAAACCACAAGGAAATATTAATTGAACGTGTTACTGGTAATGACATTTGTTAAATATTTGCCAAGTATTCTTCTTGCTGGTTTCTTCAGTTGTGTCACATTCTACTTCATTGCTCTGCCAGTTCACCTTTAGCTTGTTTCTAGTTATCCCGTCACTTTTCCATCCTCTTTTTCAATCCTGTTACAGAGTCTGTGTGGGTTTAGATTTTATCAGAGTCCTGCTGGAGCCCCTTGAGTTTGTGCTTTTGTAAGTGTGTATTTCACTGAGCGGAGAAGCCAACAACAGGCATGTGTCTTGTCACTGAATTCACAATTGCTTTTCAGTTTTGAGCTTCGTTCCGTCATGGATAGCTTCTCCCTTCCATTTACCTTTGCTTCCAGCTTCCCCAGGTCCAAGCATGTCAATGCTCCAGAGGCAGTGCAAGGTTCCCCTTAACTTGTTGAGCTTGGGGGAAAAAAAAAATCACCATAAAAATATGTGTATTTTCCTCAAATAGCTGACAAACACTAAAGCTCTCCGCTTTAATAATTAGAAATGTGGCGATATTGGAAACCAGTAAAAGGGGTAAATAATCTTTTAAGATATTAAAGTAAAAGCTCTGTGTGGTGAGAGAGGAAATGGTTGTTAGCATTTTGGTTCGATTTAAGTTACCTCAAATATATAAATATATATATAAATATATAGCCTATATTGAATCCTTGTATCAGAGAACACCTCCTAGCCCTCCTGTAATTAATGCCACTTGCATTTTGATTGTGTTATGCACAAGCCCAAAGTGGGCCAGGTTTACTTTCTCCTGCAGTGGACCGTGTTGATAAGGCAATATATAACAGATGATTCATGAAGTGCTGCTTGTCATTGCCAGGGCTGCTTGAATAGTGAGCAGATTTTGGGCAATGTTCTTCACCGGAAAGATTTGGGCAGTTTAAACTGAGAGGAGGAGGAGGAGGAGGAGAGAAAAATCTGCACTGTATTTCTGGCTCTCTTAAAGGAGCTGCCTCACAGCAATTTAGAAGATGGTGTGTGGAGAATGGGTGAAATAAAGGGGGGTAGAGAAGCAGGAAAGCACACGAAGGTTGCGTAATGATGCTGGAAAAGGGAATAATTAGAAAAAGATTGTAAAATCTCTTGGAAAGCTTCCGTGGTTTTCCCTTTGCAAGGAATTGCAACTTGGCCTTCCCCTCTGAAAATTCAGGCTTTTTTTGTGGCATTCATTACTGGGCACATCTAGTTTCATCTTTTTTAGCTTTTATTTTGCATATTGCCTCAGAGAAGTTTGATTAAAATGTGCTTCAAAGAGCCATCTCCCGGTACAGAGGAATGTGTGTTGGCTCGTGGTCCTGGGCACACTCAGCCCTCTGTCCCCCTAATCAATGGCTGAACCTTTGTTCCTCATATAAAGTATTTAAACCCCAAAAAGTTGCAATTTGAAAACTGGATCTTTGTGTCATGGGAATAATTTTTTTTTCTAGTTTGGCCAAAATTAGGTTGTCTTAATTTAGTATGATTTTCTAATAACAAAACCAGTTCTTTCGTCTATCTATGTATCTATCTGTATCTGCTGGAAGAAGAATTGTATTTTAAGGGTTTTATTTTCTGCCGTCACAGGATAAAATAGTGTGCAGGGGCTGAGCATCTCATCCTGGGTTTTGGCAGCACAGCAATGTGTTGTTTTAAATGTCTTTTTAAGTGTGTCACTCCTTCATTCCGGGGAGCACTGACATCCAGCTGAACTGAACTCCATGTATCTTTCATGAGCAGTGAAAAACCCTGGTATTTCACACATAGGAAATAATTCACTTTATTAATTTTTCTGGAGAAGTGGCGCTTTAATGAGGTGTCTGTCAGCGAGACTTAATTACAGTTAAATTCTGGGAGCATTAGTACACTGTGTCTTGTTCCGTGTAAAATGAACTTCCATTTGTCACGTGTGCGCGGGAGCACTGGTTTGCTGATAGAATTTGTGTTCACTCCACTTTGAGCAATAGCAGTTACTCATAACTGGGCTGTCACCAGTCATTTCACATCCTTCTCCTGCCTGGAGTTTCCTGATGTGCTCCAACAGCTCATGGAGCTTATTTGCTCAGGGAAAATAATGCTTGGGTTGGTTTTGGGGTTGTGTTGACAAAATTTCATCTCCAAGGAAAGGAATTAATTCTGGTGTGTGCTGTTCTCAAGAAATTCTCAGGAAAGAGTGGATCCTGGTGAAATCCTCAAGGCAGGTGCTTTTCCTAGGGCCAAAAAAATGGGCTGCCTTTTGCTGCAGGTCTGTGTGCCTGTGGAGTGGTGAGATTTGCTTCTCTGCTCAAATAATGTGCATGAAAGTGAAGAAAAACTGCATTTGCCCACATCTTTATAGCAACTAGGATTGTGCAGACTGGAACAATCTGTGAGCTTTAGCCTTGGCAGCTCAGGGCAGGGAGAAGGGAGAAGTGGGCAGGTAGTTGTGAACACTGTTTTGGAAGGAGGTGGGGTGATATAGATTGGCTGTTTGGCTTGACTTTGGATGCAGTGGGTCCAGCTGCAGGCAGATAAGGATACAACGATCACAGAATTCCCAGAGAGCACTGGAAGGGGAAGAGCTGTGTGCTGACTCTCCGTCAGGATGGTCCTGAAGGAAGAATTCATGGATGAAACGGAGCTTTCCTGCAGCTGGGTTATGTTTTACAGCACTGCTACTCATCTTTTCAAGTGAAGAGGGTCGTTTATCCAGCCAGCAGAGACTTGCAGTAAAAGGAAACTGCTGTCCCCAGTGCTGTGAGTGAATCAGGAGAGGGGACCTGTCCAAGTCACAGCAGGAACAAGATGGCTGGGATGGTGACACCAAGCTGGGCCTCGTGCAGCACAGCAGGGTGTGCATCCTGATGCATGCACTACCTGATGCATGTGAACCTCCCAAAATAAATTACTCTCTAGGTGTGTTCTGTTGTGCATTTTTGCTGCCCAAGACAGATTTCCTATTCGAGTAAAATAGCAGTGCTTTGGTAGGGAGGAAATGTTCTTTACATATTTATTTCCACAACTAGTACCTGCTGTCACATCCTGGTGGAGGCTGAAGGATACATTTGAGTCAGGACTGCCTCTCTCAAGATATTGACCTGGAAGCATGATCAAAGGAGGAGGGAGACGACTAGAAAGGAGTATTTATTCTGATTGTACATGGTAGGTACCTAATGCTTCCTTGGGGGCTGTGTTTGCCTCTCCTTGTCAGGCGTTTCTTCATCCCCTTTTTCATCACTGCTGCCTCATCTGCTCCCTGTGCCTCGGACGGAGCCTTTGAGGATGGGCCTAACCATAACAGTGAATGAAATATTTAACATTTGGAAAAAAACTTCCTGCTTGAAGCTTTTCAAAAACCACCAGCTTGTGACGGGGAAAAGTAATCTGAGGTTTTGTGTTATAAATGATCAAACCTACAGAAAAGCTGGAGACTTCTGGGTCAGTGGGCAAAAAGGTTTGATGTGATTTCAGGGCAGAGTGTGCCTGTGCCACTGGCTGTTTTATGCCTTGGAGAAGATGGCCTTGTCATTGCAGTCCTGTTCAGGAGGACATTCTGTGAGCTATTGACAGCAAAAAGACTTTTAGTGTGCGATTTTCTGAGCCATCCCTGCAGATTTTGGGTGGTGTTGTTCATGTCAGTTGCTGTATCTGGGTATCTCTTACTGCTAGGTTGTTTTCTGTCAAAGGAAAAAGGTGGTGGTGGTGGTACTTGCTGGTTCTGATTCTTTTATTCTGTAATTGCACTGAAACAATGAGCCATAGTCAAAAGAAAGCAAATAGTTTTTAGAACTTGAAAACTACCTCTGACCCCAGAGAGCTGATGATAAAGTTGGGCAGGAGCCTCACTTTGTATATTGAGGGGCTTCTCGTTGTCTAATTTGGTGGTTGAGGGCTTGATATAGCACCTGGTAATGCCCTTAGGGATTTCCCCTTTGCTTTGAGCTGGCTGTGAGTGGTGACCCCAGACTGCAAACATTCATGTGGACCCAAGGGGCAAGCGGTTTTTTCCTTGAATGACTTCCAGGCTTTGAAAGGAGCATGCTGCCCAGGAGTGGCAGAGTCACCATCTCTTGTGGTAGCCCAGAGCCAGTGGTGTGTGCAGGTGGGAGAACCCAGTGGCCAGCAGTGCCCCAGAGTCACGCCAGTGTTGCGTGGCCACCAAACTCAAATGTCCCCCTGTCAGCTGACAGCATTGGAGTCACAGCTGAATTCTGTTTGGCACTGAAAGTGTGCTGCTTCTGGGCTTTGCTCTAAAAATGCTGGTCTAAAAATAAACTGCTGTGCAGGGATGCTGGAAGCAGGAGAGCAAACGGAGAACTTGAGCATGGAACATAAGGCTTGGCTGACTGCAGGGATGGGATCGTGGGGCAGCACTGGCCCTGGCAGCAGTCAGGCCAAGGCAGGACACTTCTGCCCAGGAGAATAATTCCGTGGGAAGGGGACGAGGAAGTAAGGGGATGGAGAGTGGCAGGTAGACATTGAACTCTTCCCGGGCTGCCCTACTTCAAAGGGAACGGGCCATAAAAGCCCCAACAGCAGTTGGGTGAGGAAAATTGCACCTCAGATATGAAATCCTGCCCTCTAACAGCTCAGCCAGGCTGGCATCGTGCACGTCCTCTCAGAAAGAGGGGTTTGGAGTGCACTGCACAGGCAGTGCAGCAAAGAAAAGCACTCCTGTTTGATGAGGTGTTCAGCTCCTTGGAAATGGCAGCACAGCCGAGCAAGCTGAGCCGTGCAGAA
This sequence comes from Sialia sialis, assembly GCA_009812075.1. Taxonomy (NCBI): domain Eukaryota; kingdom Metazoa; phylum Chordata; class Aves; order Passeriformes; family Turdidae; genus Sialia; species Sialia sialis. The sequence continues at coordinate 456,521 of VRYO01002326.1, forward strand.
ATGAGAGCATCTCCCTGCAGCGGGCTTATCACCCTCCTCCCTCCGACAGGGATACCCAGCCATCTCCACTGCCCATTCCTGGGTCTTCCCAAGTGCTACTATGAATGGCATTCCCCACATTCTTTCCTTACCTGGAAGGAGCTGATCAGGCCCAGAGGTTGGGAGGCTAAAGCTCAGGCTTTAGCTGTTGGGCTTTGTCTTCCCTCTTCCCCAGAGTATTCTTGGGTGTGGAATGCCCCAATCCAAGGAGCAATATGTGGACATTTGATCCTCCCTGCTGCCTTTTTGCTCCAGTAGGAAAAATCTTCAGTGTCTGCATTTGCTAGAGAAATGTCTAAGAGGAGCAACTTAGACTATATTTAAATAAATAAAAAAAAGCAGCATATTTTTGGCAATAATTTAGACTTTTGCTGTAAACTGTCTACATTCCCTGGGGGATGAGGTCTCCTTTTGAGAAAATCTGTTCTGGATTCAGCATGTTTGACAATTTCTCTGTGTGACTACCTTCAGGTTTTTGTTTTGGTGGGGTAAATGAGCACAATAATGTGTGTGTGCTTCTAAGTGCTCAGCTTGGGGGTTTATTTCTAATTTTTTTCCTTTAAAATATCAAAACTCTCTCTTCAGGATACCAGGACTGACAAGGTTTGCGTTCCAGTATTGCAACACAAGGTGTTCTCTGTTTCAGACTGTAAATATTTATCTCTTGTCAAAGCAGAGCAGTTACTATTGGGAACTGATCTGGCATGTGAAAAGGTTTTCCTTAAGGAATTTGTTTCCTTTTATTTACAGTGTTATCATATATTTAAATTTCAGGGCCTCAGCATATAGCTCTGAGGCTCCTTCCTAGCACTGGCAGCGACAATGGGAATTGTGGCAGCCTCTGAATAGGGATAAGGGAATTGTGAGCATTTGCTGGAGCCAGCCAGTGAGCATGGCTGTGAAAACCAGGCAAACCTGGGCCAGGTCCTGGTGTTCTCCTGCCAGGCAGTGCTGGTGTTGGCTGCAATGGGAGGGGCATGGATTACTGAGCTCAGGTGAGCTGGCATTTCCCAGCTGCTGGGCTATTCCCTCTTTCCAAGGCTCTTCACTCCTGGAGCAGCCCTGTCCATGTCTCTGCTTCTCCTCCTGCCAGCAAACTGCTTTGTCATAACCTTTCTGCAGCACTGGGAGCCTTCCCCAGCCACCTCCTGTTGAATTGCTGTCTGCTGTTTGCTACAGGTTTGGGTCTGGCTTCCTGCTCCTGGGAATTCCTGAGGCCTCCCTGCTGCCTGCAGGTCCTGCTCCTGGAGAACTGGAGCCTCCTTTCATCTCCCTGCAGTGCCTGGAATTGCTGGGGAAATTGTTCCTGTTTTGTTGTGCTGCACATGGGGGGCTTATTCAGCCTGCAGAGGTCTGGGGGTTATTTTTTTTCATCTCCCTAGTTTCTGTACATGTTTGATTTTGCTGCTGGCAGTTGCCTAAGGTTCTCAATGCTCTTGCCCATGTGCTGGAATCTTGGAAGAGCAGCCAGGGGCTGTTAAGGAAGGGTGCAGGTTGTACTATTTTCCCTTTGTTAGGGAACAGCCTCATTGAATGGAATCAGATATTGAGGCTGAGTTCAGCCCCTGCCATGGCAGGGCAGAGCTGCTCTTGCTTAGCAATGTGCAAAATGCGTGTCTCAGACTGTAGCCAGCACTGGCCTTTGAGCTCATCTTGCTGATTCAGAGGTGGTAGGCAGATAAAATGGAGTGAAAATGAGAAATTCTTTCTTTGCTTCTGGTGTTTGAATATACATCTATTTATTTCACACATATGTACTTCATATACATGAAAACAAATCATGTCTATATTCAGTATTTTCACTCATCTGTATTTCTGCCTGCAGTGTCTGTCCAAACCCCAAGGACAACAGATGGATGTCCAGGGAATGCCTTTATCATCTCCTGAGTTTATCATTGCTATCAGGTCACATCAGCTTCAGTTCTTGCTCTATAATCTCTGTCTCCAGGGATGCACACTCAATACGCCCTTGCTTTTCTCCTCTCTGACATCTCGTGTGAAATTTGCTGTTTGTGGCTTTGGGGCAGCAAGGCCTGTCCTGGTTTGGGGAATGGTTTGTGACTGGGTGTGGATGGATGCAGCTTTTCCAGGGTGGTTTATGTCTTTACGGAGAGTTTTTAATAGCACTTGCAAATCAGACTACTAAAAGGTAAATGGCCAAAGTTATTCATAAACACTGTGATAGTCAGAGTGGAGACTCTTTGAACAGAAAGCTTTGTTCAGGATTTCCTGGAGTGAGAAGTAAAGCTGTCTTGGTTAAAGGGAGCTGCTCTGTGTGGATTCAGTGCTGGGCTTATCTTCCTTGTTTAATGTGATGTATTTTAGCAGAATCAAAGTTGGTTCTGAGTGTTACTGGCAGAAATGGCCGCCCATTTGCATATTTACTGGCTTCTGGGAATCTAGGTATGTCAGCAGCCTCTGCTGATTTTCACTTGATCTTATCTCCCCATTCCATTTCAGGAAAAAATTCCTGCAATCTCCTTCCACTCTCCCCAGCCCTAGAGTGTGCTTTGCATGCCAAGTGCTCTGAGGTAATGGGACTCATGTTTGCTTTGTAGTGGCCCTGAGCTTTGATAGAATGTAAAACTGGTGCTGAAATTCAAGTGTTCAGCTGCCTGACATCCCTAGGAGGTGTTTGTCTGTCAGGGTGTGCTGAGGCTGTGCATGGTTTCCCTCAGAAGAGGCTGGAGGTGGCTGCAGGCATTGGCTGTCAGGCCATTTCTTTCTCCTCTGCCATAATGTAGCTTATTGATCTTTAAGTTTATGGAAACACAGAATCATTTAGGTTGGAAAAATTCTGTAAGATCATCATCAAATCAAACAGTTCCCCCAGCACTGTCACTGACCCACATCCACATGGCTTTTAAGTCCCTCCAGGCATGGGGACTCCACTGCTGCCCAGGGACTGACAACTCTCTCCACGCAGAAATTTTTCTAAATACCAATACTAACCTCCCCTGGCACAACCTGAGGCTGTTTCCTCCTGTCCTGTTGCTTGTTACTAGGGGGAAAAGACCAACTCCACCTCAGTACAACCTCCTGTGAGCTACAAGATGGATCCAGATTAACGTTTACTCAAAGAGTCTTTGGATTTGTTTAGTTTTCACATTGTGTTCTTTCCTGTTAATTTATTTCAGAGTATCCCAAGCAGCAGGTGATAAGGTAAGGGTAAGGTGAGAGGAGATCCTGCAGAGCAGAGCTTTGGTGACTAATGGCAGCTTATCTTGAAAGCTGAGCAATTGCTCCTGGTGCGGAAGCTGGAGCTGTTAGCCAGAAGTTACAGGAGCTGATTTAGGAGCATGCAAAGGTGCAAAATCCCAAGCTCCAAGAAAGCAAATGAAAGACCCTGAAGGTTGGGCTTTGATGTTTTAAAAGGGTGAAGAGGGGCAAAAGCAGGTGTAAACTACTTTGCTTCATTCTCACCCTGAAAGAGGAGCAAGTTTCAGGGAGGAGTATTCTATCTGTTCTGTTTAGTGTGAAAAGCCATAAAGGATTTGGAGGTGTTGGTGGATGAGAAGTTCGCCATGACCCAGCAAAGTGCTCTACAGCTGAGAAATCCCAGATCCTGGGCTGCATCCGAAGAACTGTGACGAGCAGGGAAGGGGGAATTCTGCCCCTCTGCCCCACTCAGGTGAGACCCCACTTGTGGAGCTGCTGCAGCCCTGGGCCCAGCACAGGAAGGGCCTAGAGATGCTGGAGAGAGTCCAGAGGAGGCAGAGAGGAGATGCTCCAAGGGCTGGAGCCCCTCTGCTCTGCAGTCAGGCTGGGAGAGCTTGGGGTGTTCAGCTGGAGAAGGGAAGGCTCAAGGGTGAGCTCAGAGCCCCTTCCAGTGTCTAAAAGGGCTGCAGGAGAGCTGGAGAGGGACTGAGGACAAGGCATGGAGAGACAGGACACATGGGATGGCTTCCCACTGCCAGAGGGCAGGGATGGATGGGATATTGGGAAGGAATTGTTCCTTGTGAAGGGGGGGAAGCCTTGGCACAGGTTGCCCAGAGAAGCTGTGGCTGTCCCTGGATCCCTGGAAGTGTCCAAGGCCAGGCTGGACATTGGGGCTTGGAGCAGCCTGGGATAGTGGAAGGTGTCCCTGCCCTTGGCAGGGGTGAAATGGGATGAACTTTAAGGTCCTTTCTAACCCAAACCATAAGTTAGGGCTCCAAGGCTTCCTTGAGGACACAGAGTTGAAATCCCTTTCTGACTGTGACTGACAATAAAACACACCTTAAAAAGCCTTTGTGGCAGGTATTGTGTCAGTCCTTGAAATATGGCCAATGTTTTGTGTGGCTTTACAGTCCAGTTTTCTTTTTTCCAAGAACAATTCCAGTTTGTTTTGCTGTGTTCACATTGTGCAAACAGGCAAAATGGGCCATATAAAATGTAAATCCTAAAGTAAATGGAGCAGCCCTTCCTTCACACTGAATTAAAGAACGCTGTGATGTTGGGAGCAACACCTGCAAAGTAAGTTCCCAAAAGAACTTACTGCTGGCCTTTGTCAAGGTAACCTGCAGGTACTTCTTTAAAAAGTTTTATTCCTCTTTGGTTTTGATGGTGTTATAAAACAGATAGATATATTATAAGCAACCTGAAACCTTTGGGAGTCTGAGAGGTGCCAGTTATTCCTTCCTTGCTTTTCTTGCTTGTTGGCTTCTAAGACTGAAATATTTACCTGAAGATTCTAGTTTTCATTAAAGGGTGATGCTCATCATGAAAAATGTAACCCTGTTCAGAGGGGTACAACAGAGGAACTTACACGTTTGTGGTGGTTTACTTGGTTTCCTATCCTGACTGTGGATATCGCTGAAAGATGTTAATTGTGATTTAAAACCGGAAATTGTGGAACTCCTGTGAATACAAAGCCATATATTTATTTCAGCTTCCCATGGGGATTCCTGCCTGTTACTGCAGTTACCAGCAGTCTGGGGCTTGGAGTCTCAGCAGCTTTGGCAGAGGAGCGGGGGACTGCCCTGTGTCCTGAGGGATGATCCCGTCAGCAGAGGGATGCTGCAAGTTGTTTCAGGCGTTCCCAACAAATAAAAGCAAATTATATTGCACTTTAAAGGCGAAGTTGTGAGTTCTTGCTTTCTGTTTGGTGCATTATCCTTCATGCTCTTATGTAAAATTTAGATTTAGGTTAAGATCCTTTGAGTAAGATACACAAGTGCACAGTGCACTCATAGGCTGTAAGACATTTTTATCTGCTGTAGGAAAATAGGCTCTTTAAAAGGAGAAAGGGCAGAGTGGCACCACATGTTGGGGTTTGGATGAGATGCTCTTCCGGGTACCTTCCAACCCAAACCATTCTGGGATCCCATGATCCTGTGCAGTTATTGGGGCTGGGGTCTGGCTGCTTGGGTGACTGTGAGAAGGGCAGCATATTGGTATCATTATTGGCATTCAGTGCCAAACAGGAGGAATAAAATAAGCAGAAATGTAAACTTTGAAGCCTGTGCTGGGATCGCAAAGCTTTTGTGTGTGATGGTGTGCTGTGCCCAATGAGCTGGGCATCAGCCAGGGGTGAGGGTGCTCTCCTGAGCCCTGCTCACATTCCTGCAGTGTGGCTTGGGAAGCACAGCCCAGGTCGGGGGGGCAGAGTTAGGGGACACTGGGGGACGGGAGTGACACAGGAAGTCCTCAAACAAAATAGCTTTTTGGAGGTGGACAGTGTTGGAGCCAGTAGCTGAGGCATGAAAAAATGTAAGAAACTCTGCGTTAAAGTGGATCCTCCAGAGAGAGTGGCTGGAAAAGTCTCTCTGGGCAGGTGTGGAGAGGGACCCCTCTGCCTGGAAGAAAGGTGAGCTCATGCTGGGGCCACGAGGTGATCCCAGGCAGCCTCTGGAGCAGGGGGAGCTTTGCATGGCCCTGTGTGGCCTGTGTGGCTCCTGGCTGGTTTAGGAGCTGGCAGCGGCCATGCTGCTGATAGAGGGTGCCAGCTGTTGTGATCTGTGCCTGTGCTGCTGTCCTGCAGTCAACAGCACAGGGCTAAGTGCCCACTCCACAGTGATGCAATGTCTTTTGTGGAGACCTTGGGGTGTGCTTCCTTCCCAGAGCATGCTAAAGGTCAGGACTGCCAAAGCCATGGGGGCAGTAGGTGGAAATGGCTGTGAGATTAGCACGGGGTGCTGCAGAGCAGCACGAAGCTTCTGGATCAAACTGGCCCTTCCAGAAAAAGGCTTGAGGAAATGTCTCACCTAACAAAAGAACTGCACGAGTTGTGTGGCAGGCTTGCTTGGGTGCTCAGACCAAATTATTTTCTCTTGGTAATCAGATAGCATTCAATTAAAAACAAAAAAACCAAATCAACAAAAAACTAGGCTGACCTTAAACAATGTTTGTTCTTTTTAAAAAGTCAATATTCTTTTCCCAAGTTAATTAAGTAATTAACAGTGATTGATGACACATGTACTCAGCTATTTTATGCTGGGAGACCAGATGGGTTAGGCACAGCTAGTGACCAGTAGTTCTGATTCTTTGTCAGAAGGGACAAGTAGTTCAGATGTGGCTGGAGCAGCTCAAGTACGCGAAGAGAAAGGTAAATGTTTTTCTGTCAGCCTTTGCCTACCTGAGGAGTTGAAAAACAACTCCAGGTAAAGAATTGCTTTCAGCCAGTGAGGTGAGCTCCCTATCTCCTGGCCATATAGCCTCTTCCTGGCACTGAAAAAGGTGTTGGGGGGATTCTGGATAAAAATAATATGGAATTACAGAAGGCTTTGGGTCTGAAGCAACCTGAAAGACCATCTAGTTTCATGCCTCTGCCTTGGGCAGGGTTGCCCCTCACTGGTTCAGATTCCAACCTGGCCTGGAATATTCATTTTTAATCACTTCTCAGTCAAGCATTTAAGAGGAGTTTTGATTTTTCTGCTCCTGGATGTGTATAGTGAGGGTGATATGCAAGGCAAGGATGAAGAAATGGGAAAAACTCCCAGTCTGCATTCACCTTCTGTCAAGCACTAGTTTCAGCCATCTGATTTGGACTCTTTGAAATGTGGAAATAGTAGGATAGAGGAAAAACATGGAACTGGGAAAGAAGAGGGCCTCAGGAAAAGCCAAGACAGTAGATTTTTATAGGTAGTTCTGCCCAATTTGTGCCGACTCCTGCGAGGCTCTAGTAGCAGCTGGAACAGACTCCCAAGGCAGACTTTTATCCTTTCTCCCTCCCACGCGGATCCATCTGTGAGACTGCTTGTTCTTGCTGCTCTTGCTGAGAAACTGGATTGAGCTTAGAAGCATCCTGCTCTTTCAGACCCTCTGCCAGAGTCTTGCTAGTCAAGGATGGCTCTGTATCCCTGCAGACTCGTACAGTCCCAGGTTCCAAGCAGTCTCTTGTGTTTCTGAATCTGCATCTCTTCCTGCTTGACTCTGAAAAAAAAAATAATTTCCAAGCTGTTGGCCACTTTAAATTGGAGCTCTGATGGTGTGAACATGAGGTGGTATATTCAGATTTGCTCAGGATCTTTTGTTCACAGTCTTGGGTGATGCTTGGGAGGATTTACGTTCGCTCCTCATGCACTTGGTTGTTCCCAAAGTGGTTTTGTTTCTCTGTGTATTTGGGATCCTTGCAGTGCTTTGGACATCAGTACTTGTCGAGGTCTAAAAACTGCCCAGGGGTATTGCTGTGAAATCTGTGGAAGTAGAAGTTGTGTGGATACTCCTGTGTGTTCTTAGCAAGGAAGGAGAAGGGGCAAAAAACTTTTGTGGTTTTGGGTGTCCACCAGAAGTCATATTTTTTTTCCTAGGCTGTGGAGGCACCTTTGGTTTTCAGAGCAGCTCTAAGTGCTCCTGGTCAGGGTAGTGATTTGCAAAAGTGTCTGTGCAGGGTACCATGAGAGATTTCCTCAGTTTGAAACTTAGTGAGGAAAATACTGCTGGGGTGAGCTTAATAATGTCAGTTTTGTGTTAATTAACATTGAAATGGGCGTAAGATGTCTCCACTTCCACTGAGATACCAAGTTTTCAGTTTGGGCTGATGTCTCGCACTTGGATTTCCAGAGGTGAAGTGCAGTACTGCCACCAGAGATCAGTCGGAGTACCTGACTTTGAGACACAAGTGAAAAGAGCCCGGAAAAAGCAGCTTTACCCAGGGAATCTGTGTGCCCTGGAAATCAGTTGTCGAGCATCCCTTGACAATAAGAAGCAAAAGGATGGGAAACTGTAGAAAGTGTTCTCCTTGATTATTTTTGCAAAGAATTTCTGTTGCACGTAATTATTTCCACCTAGGTTTGCCACCCTTCCAAAGCTGCAGATTAATTTCACGTTAATAAAGCAGCTCATAGTTAGTTAATAGTGTTCTGCCATTTGTTGCTGTTGTTCATTTTGTTTCTGATGGTGACTTAAGTGCATATGTTGTATGTCATAATATACTGCTTACATTGCAGTGACTTGCTTGTGGAATAATGGGAGGACTGCTCCCAAAGTCAGCTCCTGGATGGATGAACTGGTGAAGTTCAGAGCAGGTGTTGGTTAGTCTTGGACTCTTGGTGCACACACACACACACAGACTAATTTAACAGGTAGGACAAACGTGCTGAGAGATGGAACCTCTCCCACAGAACCTGTCCCGAGGTCACGGTGTTTGGTGTGAGCACAAAAGCAGCGAATCCTCCCTGTGTGTGTGTGAACTGGAAAGTGGTGGAAGTTTCAGGGAGAGGCAGAAGCCCAGCTTTGTTCGGCTCTGGGGTGGCATGTGAGAGCCTCTCATGATGGCTGGCAGGGAAATGCCAGCATTTGCTAGCCAAATGCAGTGGGGGCTGCTTCCTTGAAGTGCTGCTGTGGTTCTGAGGTGGTCTGAGATGTGTTTGGATCGCCATGCTCAGCTTTGATCTCAAAGGCAGTGCTGGTGCTTCAGGGGAACAACGCTTGGCAAAGGTGGGATGTCCTGGCAAAGAGGGCTGGACTGGCCAGTCTGGATCCTCCTGGTCAGGGCATGTTTGTACCTGGGGTTCCCTTGGAGAGGAACTGGTGGTAACAGCTGGACTAGGCTGGGTGTCCTGTTTAATTCTTACAATTGTAGTGAAGGCTTCAGTGGTCATACTGCTTGTGCTCCCTGCCCACCTTCCAAGAGGGCTGAGTTTTTGTAAACACTCCCACTTGCCACTATTTCCCTTAACTTACTGAGCACAGGTGTGGAAACTACAAAGAATCTGATATGTGATTTCAGGGCAATATTGAAAATGTCACAGAGCAAAATTTATATTTTGTGGGATGGGGCTGTCAGTTCTGTGTGGCAAAATGCAGAACTGAGTTGTTTTGGTGACTGTAGGTTGGCATCCAGGTGAGATTTAAGATTTTTTTAGTCTTTAAAAGTACTTGATTGTTGATTGCCATGTTCTGTAGCAGCATCGAAGAGGATGTACCTTGGGAGGCCTTTCACAGCAGACCATGCACATGGTGACACTTCTCGAGCAGTGACTTGCTTCGGTTTTGCTGGACTTCCTGGCCTCGTGCACGTGGTGCTTGTCATCTTTCATAAGAAATTTGTCTATTCGCTTTTGGAATTCAGGAGAACTTTTCTTTTTAACCCAAGTCAGAGTTTCTCAGTACAGCTAAGGAGGAGCAGGCAATGCAGAGACCACACTTTCAAATTGTGCTTTTTCCAAATTATATACCCTTCCCTTCCTCCTGGGTCCACCCAGCTTCTCACCCAGGAAAAGTGGGGGAAAAAGTTCTAGCTCAGACAGAAATAGATGGAAAGTTGAATGATCAGTGATTTGTCTGTGTTAATCATGATTCTGCATCACTATGGTATCTTTAAGTCACCTCTCTCTGAGCTGCAAGTTTATTATAATCTGCTTCACCTGCTTGAGGAATTTGTACCACACCTCTGGTGGTGTTTTTCTTGCCCTTTGGAAACTCTTACACTGCATACTTGGAAAAGGAGGGAGAGTGTCCAGATCTACATTAAATGTGCGTGGTTTTGGAGGAACTGGGCTAGCACAGCATCAAGTTTGCATCTTCATTTTTATTTTTCATTATTTCATGGTAATCCAGTTGCTTTTCTGGCCAGCTGAGCATTAAGCTGATAGCAGATTGTCCAGTGTCACCTGTCTCACAGTGTGTGTTTAGAGACAGAAAACTGCTTAGAGACTCCAAACTCTTTGAGGGGCAGTGTCTAATGGTGTTTGAGGTTTGCAGATACATTTCCTGGAAGAAGTCTGAGTATTGCTGGAACTGTAGGAAAAGCAGCACTTCTGGGCAGCGCTTGTGGAATCTGCTCTCCTGGGGCAGATCTAGTGCAGCTGTATTCTGCTGCAGAAACATGAGTTTGAGGGGATGTTGTCACAGGGCTCTGGGGGTCCTTGGGGACCACTGCCACTGTTTCTGTCACCTTGCAAAGTGGTGGCTGGGAAATGGTGGTCCCTGGAGGGGAGGCGAGCTCAGGAGGCTGTTTCACGCTGGCTCTGCTCTAAAGAAATGTCTCACACTTGCTCTGCTCTAAAGAAAGCAGCCTGGTATAGTGGAAGGTGTCCCTGCCCATGCCAGGGGTTTGGAGTGAGGTGAGCTTCGAGGTCCCTTCCAGCCCAAGCTGTTCCATCATGCTAAATAAAGATGTAGTAAATCTCCCTGTGGTCACAGTGAATTGTTTCCAAGCACCTCTAAACCTCTTCCTTCCCTCCTCTTTTCATGTATGGATCCTGTATTGGCAGTATTTTATAAACAAGCTATAAGAAGCAAAGGCATCTTTCACCCCTCTGGTTAAAGTGCAGGATCTGTTGTCAAAGGAGAGATTTAATCGATAAAGCTCTGAGAGAGGCTGTGCCTCCCTTCAGGTCAGAGTATTTGTGTCAGCTCAGGGCTGTTTGCTTCTAAATACAGCGAGGAATGTAATTTTGGGGGAACAAACAACAATCTTCTTGTAATGGATCTGGGCCAGGCAGAAGGCTCAGTGGTGATGCCTTTTGGAAGGTGGTGGTGGGTGTTTCCATGGCTTTTGGAGAGCCAAGCCCACGCTGCTGCTGGAGTGCTGCTAGAGGAGAACCAGCATGTGGAAGGCCACCTAGCATCCCTTTGTTCCACCGGGAGCTCCAAGGGATGCTGGCAGCAGTGCTGCTACTGTGGCAGCCAGAGCCGGGGCAGCAGATCTCCTGGTCCTGCACTAACCCGGCTGACTCAGCTCTGAAAGCCCAGCCTCAGGCCAAGATTCTTATCGGGGCTGAAGAGCAATTAAAGCTTTGAAAAACCGAGCTCTGTAAGTAAAGTTCTGTGGTGACTGTCATTAGTGGTTGCAGCACATCTGGACTTGTGATGCCACAGGGGCACATCTGGAAGGGGCTGGGAGGAGGAAGGTGAATGTTTATGCTGCCACAGAATCACAGAACCATAAAGGAGTTGGAAGGGACCTTAAAGATCATCTTGTTCCACCTCCCTGCATCTTTCCCTGTCCCAGGTTGTTCCAAGCCTCATCCAGCCTGGTCTTGAGCAGTGCCAGGGGTGCATCCACAAGCTCCCTGGGCAACCTGTACCCAGTGTCTCACCACCCTCACAGTAAAACATTTCTTCCTCATTTCTACCTGAACTCCCACTCTTTTCAGTTTGAACCCATTATTCCTTGTCCCCTCCCTGCAGTTCACGATGCAGAGTCCCTCTTCAGGTTCCTCACAGACCCTTCAGATAATTGAATGTTGCCTTGAGGTCTCCACACAACCTTCTCTTCTCCAGGCTGGACAGCCCCCGCTTTCTCAGCCTTTGTAGGGGAGCTGCTCCAGGCCTCCTATCAACAAATCATTTTTGTGGCAGAACTGTGAGATTCTTATGTAAAAAAAAAAAACAACAAAAAAAACCCCCAAAAAACTCCCCAAAAACTTCTGCTGGGTAGGAGAAGATCTGGAATGACTTTAAATCCAGGGAAGGTGCCTTGTGAGGGTTGGTGGTTGATTTGCTGAGGCACCAAACCAGGGAGAAATGAGGTGCTTTAACAGGGGCTGTGGCCCCTTAGCCTGTCCTGCAGGAACAGAGGCTTCTTTGGGGCTGTGACAAGGGGGTAACAGCACTCAGACCATGGCCACCCTCTGATCCTGATCCTGATCCTGGAATGTGATGAGGATACAGCTGCTGATCCCTGTCTTTTAGGGAGCTTGTGCTCTGAGGTGTGCCCTGACAGAAACAGGCTGAATTAAACAGGCATGAAGTGGTTCCTTGTGCTCCTGTTTCTGAGATTTTTAAAAATCCAGTAGTGACCAGGCTCTGAAAAGTCTCCTATAAGGCAGGAAGCTTGATGGTCCGAGTCCTGATTAAATGACGTTTGACAAAGCTGCTGGTGTGAGCCTGCAGTTCTGCTGAGCACTTCCTGGGATGCTACCCCTGCCTTGTCCGTGGCTGCTGTTCCAAGCCCTTCCCTTGCTCTGTGCCCAGGGATGTGCCAAACCTGGCATGTTCCCCATGGCCCTGCTTGCTGGCTGCCAGGCCAGTTCCCGTGGCCACCAGCTGGTCCTGGGGCTCATGGCATGCTCCAGCTGTCTGTGCCCATCTCTGCTCCTGGCTGGAGCCCAGCGGAGCCTGAGGTGGCCCTGGCCCCCCAAAAGCCAGGGGTGAGTTTTGCTGCGACACTTGTGGGGGTGTAGGGGTCCTGGAGCTTGCGGGGTGCAGCTTGCGGGCATATGCCCCTGAGCCAGTCCCTGCCTGTGCCAGACAGGAATGTGCCTCTGGAATGATGCTCAGGGTGGACTTGCTGTTCCTCAGGCCAGGGGTGATCGCCCTTGTCCCAGGAGGCACTGGAGCAGAAGTTAAACAAACATGAGTTTGTTTTTCTTTTGTTTTTCTTTTGTTTTTCTTTTTTTTTTTTAACTAGATAATTTGCTTGGAAAACCCTATAGACCTCCCAGTACCTGAGGTATAGGGATAGACAGCCTTTTGCTTCTTTTAATTTGAGGAGTGTTTTCCTTGACATAGTGGCTAAAGGACAAATTCACAGAATTATTGTTGCAGGTGGCAGCTGCTCATTGGTCTGTATGGAGATGAGTGCAAGGGCTGCCTGAAAATTATAGTTTGTGGGGAGGTAATCTGGGACATTACTGCTGTGTCCTGGAGGGAGTCATGGAATCATAAAGTGATTGGAAGGGACCTTAAAACCCATCTCATTCCACCCCCTGTCAGGCAGGGACACCTCCCTCTATCCCAGGCTACTGCAAGCCCCTGGCCTTGGACTCTTCCAGGGATGGGACAGAAGTAAGAATAGATTAAACTGGTGGTGCTGCTGAATGAGTTTGGTGCTATTAATTCAGACAAGTTTCTTTGGGAAACTTTCCACTGTTCACACTCACATTTTCATTCTTGTGCTGGGAAAATGAGAACATGGAGATGTGGTAACTCCATTCCAAATCCTTCTTGTCTACAGCTGAGATGGCTTATGCTACAACAGTACCTGCTGGTTTTAATGGAAATAAATTATGTTAGTATCTTGCTAATGCCTGGTCTAAGCTGACCCAGCTCTCTTTAACAGGATGTGCTGATTAGTGGAACTGGAACATCTTGAACATTTGGGATGGCAGAGACCTGCAGGGGTTAGAAATGACATTTAAGTGATTTTTCATTCGAATTTGACGTGTAACATGGAACGCATTCCAGGTCTCTAAGAATGCAAGATGGGCAGAGAGGAACTTGGAGAGTGGTGATGCTGAGACACTTGGGCTGCAGAGAAACAGTCAATTAAAGAGGGTTTTTAATGAAGCACAGCAAGGAAGGGACTGTGTTCAGCAGTGCCTGCCAGGGCCTTTTCCTGCGCATCAGAGAAGTAACTTCAGAAAGCCCATCCTGAGCCACTGTGCTGGTGCTGGAAGTCTCAGACCTGGTTTTGCTTCTTGGAAAGGAACACACAAATCTGAGTGTGCTAAAAGCTCTTCCAGGAATAGCCAGCACTGCCTGAAACACAGTAGCACAGCCACACTGTGGGCAGATACTCCTTATGCAAGGTAAGAGCAGCTCCCATCACCGCTGCCATTGCCTGCCCCAGCGGTGCTGCAGGGCACCACTCCTTAGGAGCTGCTGTTGGAGCAGTTTGGGGTGAGCAGAGTCAGCTGGATCTGTGGGAATGGGCTGGAGTGGCTGCTGCCAGCAGGGTGACTTCACCCCAGTGCTGGGTGATGCCTGGCCGGGCAGGAGGAGCTCCCCTGGGTACCCAGGAGGGCTGGGCTGCTGCTCTTGTGGTGTTTTATGGTGCAGAGAAGGGAAGTCACCTGTGGCTGTGGGATACTCTGCATAAAGGACACAGCTGGGTTCAGTCTGTGCCAGTGGCAGAGCAGAGGCCCTGAGACAACCTGCCTGTAAAGCAAGGCTGCTCAGAAATCCAGAATGGTTTGGGTGGAAAGGAATCTCAAAGCCCATCCCACACCCGCCATGGGCAGGGACACTTTCCACTATCCCTGGTTGCTCCAAGCCCTGTCCAGCCTAACCTTGGACACTTCCAGGGCTGGGAAAGACTGAATGTCACTTGGTACAGTGCCAAAAAGCCCTGCCCCCCCTCCCCAAAACTGAACTTGAGCAAGTTCTTTTGGTGTAAGGGTGGCATGGCTCTAAGGTGGGGTTTCTCCAAGCCAGGGTGTATACTGCTTCTCTGCTTCCATATTTTGGGGGGCAGGGGCCAGGGCTTGCTACTCTATGGGTTATTTCCCCTCTGTTTTCTCTCCCTCCCTCTGATAAATAGCTTCAAAATAATTGGGAATGGTGGATTATTTTCCCCTGGGGCAGTATGGAGCTGCTTCTGAGTAATCTGCTGGAGGCTTAGGTAGAGTGGGAGTGGAATTGATTGTGTGGGTTTTTTTCCTTCCTGCTCCAAGACCACTTCTTGGCACTGAGAAATTTTTCTTTAGACTTCTTTGGCGAACAGATGCGTGAAGTACAGTTACCACTCATACATATGGCTTTTAAAATATGGAAGCTGTTGGACTGAAGTGGCTTCATATGGTGCTGTTGGAGGATGAGAATTAACATGGAATTTTGGGTTTCTGAATGTGTTATTGGAAAGTTGTTTTCTTTATTGTTTTTTTTTTAATTTTAAATAATGTTAAATATTAATCTGCATTTTCATGGTTATTAATCAAAGTAACATTTACAACTCTGAAAATGACTCTCTCTGAAGCCCGTAATGCCTAAAATAGTACTGTAGTTAAATCTCAGGGGTAAATAGGTTATATAATGTACAATTCAAATGGCTGTTAATCTTAATTTGCTAACGCAGACATCTTTTTCTTTAATTGCAGGTTCCCATTTTAAAAGCCATTGGAAGACACTCTGCCACCCTCTTGGATTACTTCCCATACGACTCATCATGTCACTGTGCCCTGGATTTTACAAGGTGGCCATGATTTAATCCCCACTTCCCACTCCTATGTATTGGTGAAGCACTGGGGCTCTTTTGAGCTGCTGTTACTCCTGCGGGAACTGATCTGTCTCGAATCCCTTCTCCCAAGGACTAGACATTGCCAGCAATGAGCTCCCAAAGCCATCCAGGTAAGGGCAAGGCCACTTGGAGTCCCAGCAGCGACCCTAAAACACAGTTTTTGCATGAACACACCTTTGTGCTGAAATGGTCATCCAGGCCCCTTCCCTTTCCTACTTTGTCTAAAACTTTGTGTGAAGGTGGAAGGTGCCGCTTGCTGTTACCAAGAGTTACAAGGAAGTTTTAGTCTTTGAGGTTTTCTTTATTTTTCGTTCTAAAATTTGGATTTCTAATCGTTGCATCAGTGAAAGTTGGTATTTTCTGGGTCATTAAGTAGATGTTCAATTTGTTAAATCTGTGCTGATGAGCCTTAACGATATGGAGTGTACCTCCAAGGAACGGGCATGGTTCTGCTGGTGCCTTTGTTGATATTTAAGAAAACTCTTGGACTTTTAAAGTACTTCTTGATAGGAAAGAATAGTTTTACTGAAATAAAAGTCAATTGTTCCACCTCAATGCTGTCTAGGGGATTATCCCTAATGTGTCTTGTAATTTGAGGCATGATTCATCACTACCAAATTGTGCATTTCTGTCTGTCAGGAGGATCTGTAGCTGCTCAGTTACCTGTTTTCCAGCTTAAAGGTGCCTCACACATTTGTTTTGAGGGAGTGTGGGGCAACTTTTGCGTTAGGCAGAGCTTTGTAAGAGGATATTTAATTGTGCTTGGGCTGCTTCAGTTTATGGTACAGAACTGGCTGCTGGGAAGCAAATAATCCAGCAAGGCACGTGGAAGGACTTACTTCACTCTGCTTCTGAGATTACTCTGTGACTTCAGTTTAATCAGGTTGGGTTTAACAAGTAAGGCTGAAGTGCTAAAAGCCAGAGAACAGCTCCTAGCATTTAAGGAACCACTTGTTTATATGGGAGGGAATCCTGCAATAAATAGGAGTACTGGAGTCTACAGGCAGCAGGGGTAGACCCAACCCTCTCAAACTGAAATGAGTTTATGTGTCTCTAAAATCATTAGAATTATCAAAAAGAAAAAAAGAAAAGTGGCCTCTGCTTCCATAATGTAGCAGTCTTAGATTTTGAAATTTGTTGGTACTATGAGGAGTTGAGAAATTGAAGTGTGTTTGTATGAGTGTAGGTGTTTACTGGAGACACAGATGCAAAATGATGTTTTCCAGGAGCTCTGTTCTTCAGATAACAGGTAATTGTTGTTTCAGTGTTTTTATGACTCAGAAGGCTAGGCAGCTGTGCCTGCCTGCTTTTCTCTCTCTGTGGTGGTGGTGGGACACCTTGAACACCCACCTGCAGTCCAAGCCCAACTGTGGGCATTTCTTGGCTCCTGAAGGAGCAGCTCTCCAGAGGTTTGGCAAGTGGTGATGTCTTTCCTGGTTGGGCTGTTATGCAGTGGAAGCTTGATGTTGGTTTGCCGTGCTTCCTTTCAGAATTCATCCCTGAACACTTGTTTCTCCTGCTTTGGCTCAGCATTTCTGTAGATCCAAAAGTCAGCTTGAGCTTTTTTTCTCTAACAGCCCTGTCTGAATGGTACTGATCAGGGTGTCTGATCCAAATGCAGGGGAGTGGCAGGTGGGCAGGATGATGTTGGATATCCATGTGCCCTTCCCGGGTGCTGGGCTCTTACTTGGGTTGTATTTCTGGAATCCTGCCGTGTTTTGTGGTGGCTTTCCACTCCCAGTGTTCTTGTTGCTCGTTTCTCTTTCAAGAGTCAATTGTATAATAAGGAGCAGAAATATTTCTCAAGCCTTGCCAAAGATGACATCTGGACTTCTCATGTCAGTTGTCATAGCCGTGTTGATTATACAGCTACAGGTAATTATTCCTAATGATGGGCATTGTTTAAGGGAAGGCTCTGGCTTAACTCGAGAGCCTATTAAGCCTTGCTTCAGTGGGCTCAAGCTTTCTTCTCTAATCTTCTCCAAGGCCAGCACTAATGGGATGTTTCAGGAGCCGTGCCATGAAATTGTTGTGGCGTAGATGAATGGAAGTGGTTTGGGTTGGGCTTTTTGTCCTGTGCTTTTTTATTTTTTTTAATTTTTCATTTCACTCTGCAAAGCTTTTGTGTGAAGTGCTGGGCACCAAGGGCTTCTCGCAGAATGAAGTGGAAAAATATGGAGAAGGTTTAAGTTGGCTAAGAAAAGCGTGACTTCTTCCCCTTTCACTGCCTCTTCTTTTGCTGTGTTTTGGAGGAAGATTCCATGGGGAGTGAGAAGCAGCTTTTGGAGAAGAAGAATACCCAGGTGGGAGCAAACTTCCTGGGAGGTGTCACGTGGCCTTTGGCTTTTGGCCATCTCTTCCAGCACTGGAACAAAGCTGGAAAAAAAGACGCTGAAATTGTGCTGTGAAGGCTCAAGTTGCTGCGAAGTATAATTAAGAAAATTAGGCTAATTAAGATAACATTTAGGATTATGACAAAGCTTGGGTGGGCGGGGGAAAGCGTGTTTAGTTTCACTCCTTAACCTGTTCACATTGTCCACAATTTACACTTGCCTTACATAACCCATGGTGCTCACCTTACTCAGGCTGACTGGGTTGTGAGTAGGTGAGGGGTTTTTTTATAGTTTCTTAAAATGTTTTAGGGTTTTTTTCCCCCTCCTCTCTTTATTGACCTTAAATGATTCCTTGCTGTTGCCTTCTACCTCCCCCCTTAATATTCAATGGCTTGAGTTTCACTATCGTTTGCTTCTTTAATCAGTAAAGATTGTTCTGCTGATACTGGTTATACATAAAGATTAGTTTTAAAAAACCAAAACACTTAAAGTTAATCACTCAACTGATTTGTATTTGTTTAAAGTTCACTTTCTTTGTAAAAGCTGAAAATCTCCATGTTCAATGAAGCATTTTGTTTATGAAATGTTATCTTGCAGGAATTAACCAGTCTGAATGCAAATGCTCCATCCTTTCTTCAGAGCCACCCTTGCAGAGATGCAAATTTCAGCTACATTTTGCAGTGCTGAATGTTTGATAATTAGGAATATTGAAGTTTTGAAAATGAGCTGCTTGACTGATGGGGAGAAATCTGCAGCAGGGATCATTAGGGCTGAGAAGGAAGGAAGCAGAGAGCTCCGGGATCACACGGCATCAGGAGAACGAGTTGGGGAGTCACGTACTGTGATTTGCTGGGCAGATAAGGACTTTTGCACAGGGCTTTATCTGCACCCAGCCACTCTCCTGCCCTGTTCCATGGCTCAGTGAGGCATGGAGAGCCATTTCATGCAGCACACACAGAAGAGCTCTCCCCGAGAGTGTCTCCCATCGTTTTGCGCCACCCAATAAATATTTGATGTGTTCTCTTTTTAAAGATTAAGAAGTTCTGTGGAGATGCATTTCAAGGCAGCTTTAAATGACACTGACCTACTTTCTGGCAGCAGTGAGGCTGTCTGGGGAAGTTGTCTGGGGGCAAGAGCATAATTTGTAATAAACACAAGGACTATGGGGGTAAATTGCAGCCCTCTCTAGCAAGGCTGGGCTGTGGTGGATACTTGGTGGCTTTGTAAGAACATCTGGACATGGTGTATCACAGAGTCATGGAATGGTTTGGGTGGGAAGGGGCCTTAAATCCCATCCCATCCCATCCCATCCCATCATCTCCTGCCCTGGTAGGGACACCTTCCACTATCCCAGATTGCTCCAAGCCCTGTCCATCCCAGCCTGGAACATTCCCAGGGAGGCCTGCTTCCCCTTACCAGTTTGGTGTTCTGGTTTTACCAGATTATTCTATACTAGGAATTGAGAGGCTGTTCCCCTGAGCAGCCTGGTACCCCAGTTTTGGAGGGGGCTTTGGAGTTGGCTGTGGAGTGAACTCAGAAGAGCTGAAAACTCCAGCAGATGGAACTGGCAGTGTTTCCATTCACTTTTCTTTCTCCAGCCCATGACAGAACACCTTTTCCACTTGCTTTCCTGTCCTTACCCATGCGGGAGCTGAGTCTGTCCTGGATTTCCTCTAGGAACAGTGTCATTTTGAGGTCCTTGAAAGTTTAAATTCTGCTCCCACTAAACCTGTGAAGTTTTCACTTTCTGGAGCATCAAATAGTTGGCACTTTCTGTGCAAGGGTTTGATTGTACCCTCAAAAGAGAAGAATTGTTTTGTGCTTCAAGTTGGGGTTCAAGCTGAAGTTCCTGGTAGGTCAGTGTCCCTGCCAAGTACATTCCTCTCATTTCTGCTTTTCCTTTAAATGCAGTTCTTGCACTTAAGAAATCTTTAAAAGCCTGTTTCTAAAGTAAGTTTTTTAGCCTGTGATGTTTCCTGCAGTGCAAAGATGAGAAGCAGGTACTTGTGATGAGAGGCAGAGAACTCTGGGTTATTTTGAATGAAGTACAGGGTAGGCAAAAGATATAAAAAAGGTTGTACTTTTAAAGTCAGGTGATTCTGCAATAATGTTTGAGATAGTCCTTGGGATCTTGTGTCTCACTTGGAAAGGAAACAACCTTTTTCTACAAGGTTACCACATTTCTGTTACTTACCTTTGGTCAACCCAGTTTGCCCTGTGTCTCATGCTTCCCCAAATTCAGTTTGTTACTGGAAGAGTGGATAAACAATTGCAATAATGTTTCTTCTTTTTGTGTAGAGTTTAGTATATTTTCTTCATCCTCTGACATCTGTAGAAATTGCATTTACAGAGGATAGTCAGGAGAGTGAATGTCGAGTAGCAGGTGCTTGGCTGGAGAATGAACAGTTGTGGAATTGGTAATTCTCTCATCTTTCAGTAAAGGCTTTGCCAGCCCCTTTCTCCCCATAGCTTGCTGTGTACCAGGAATTTCTCCCCCAACTTTTGTTTATTTATTTTATTATTTCAGTTTAGGTCATTAAGCAAGAAAAGCCTTGACACCTGCGTGGTTTGAGGTGCCAAGTGGAGTGGTCAAACCACTGAGAAATGGGGCATGCAATTTATTCTTCTGCAAAGAAAACTGAAATTAATACATCAGCAGATCTTTTAAAAGTTTTATTTCCATAGCCAAAAACAAAATCCTGTTGTTTCATCAGTTACTGGGAAAATTTTAGCTGGAGTGCTGTGGCTTGCTTTCAGGTGCTCAGCAGCTCTTTGAGTTCCCCCTGGGGATTGCTATCACCGTTTGGCTTGATGGACTGATTTGCTCAAGTGATTTTTGAAGCAGGTTTATAGCCCCTCAGAAGCATGAGGCTGATACTAAACTTCACACCTATTGAAAGGTGGGTTCCAAATGGAAATAGTCCCAGGTGGGCTCTTCTGAGACCCTCCTGTCTCAGCTGGAAGCCACCCCTGGTGGCAGCAGGGCTTATGGGAGTTTCCAGGAGCCCTTGGGTGTGTTTGGGGTTCAGTGGGGCATTGCTGGTCCTGCTCTGAACCCTGACAGCACAGGCTTTGCCAGGGATTCCACAGGCCAGAGTTAACCTTCCCCGTGTTTGTATCTGCCCTGCTTCACTTTGATGTAGCAACAAATGTTCTGAAAGCTTGAGTTGCCAAGCGTGAGGAGGTTCTGCCAGGATGGCTGGGCAAGGTCAGCCTGGGGAGACAGGAGCCTGACCATAGCTGCCTGTGGATACCTGGGCAAGGGGGGGAAGGACAGGTAGGACTGTGACAGCAGCCATTAAATACACCCTCTCAACCTCTGCTCATGTGTGATGTGAATTTTTTGGGGGGACAATAGAGTAAATTTTACTTTTATTTGTTGTTTTTTGGGGTTTCTTTTCTGTCAGTTTGGTCGTACCAGGGGCTGAACAGTCCCAGCACTGGAAAAAAAAACTTGACTTGCCTGTGAGCAAGCAGAGTGCATCTCCTCCAGGAGAAACTTCCAACCAATACAGAGTTGCTTGCAGTGGACGGGACAGCTGGAAACCCCCTGTGCTCTGTGGCAGGGCTGGGATCAGCATATTGGAGAAACCGCAGCTGAATTCAAGGAAATAACTTATTTTTAAAAAAAAAATCAATCCTGTCCCTTTTGCTATTCTGGAACCTGTGTGCTTGTGCTGTTTGCAGCCGTTGTGCTGCCAAACCACAGAAATAGCTTTATGGGGCAAACCGTGATGGGATCGAGCTCTGAACTGCCAGCCTTGGCCTCAGGTGCCTGTTTTGTCCTCCAAGGCAGCTGCTGAGGCCGTGTGACCCCGCCAGAATCAAAACCACGAAGTGCAGGGCAAGGGCTCTGCATGCCTACTGTGACTGTGCTGTAGATTTGGAGTTTTCCTTTACCAGCTGCTGCTGTCCATGAACTCCCTCTAAGGGGTCACTTTTTGTTCCTCCCGATGACCAACAGCCTCAGATCAATGCAGGTGCTTGGCCATGCGGCCACAGAGTTGGGACCAATAACACTCCCTTTGGTGGCTGATTTGCTCAGGGATCTGAGGGCAGCTGGCTTTTCTGTCTGCTGCTGGAAAGGTGATTTTGGCAGTTCTGATCTATTCACAGATCTTCAGGCAGGAAACCCTTAAAACCTGGTGATGTTGACATAATCCATTGAGAATTATATTTTGCTCTTCTGTTTCAGCATTTGAAATGTGCACTCTCTACTCAAAAGGCTTAAACCCCTCTGTTAACTGTGACCTATATCTTATGCTGTCTATAAAGAGAAGCAGTTTTAAATGTTTTTTTCACTCCTGAACTACAAAATGCTTGAGCTGCTCCTATGGGAAGACATAAAAGCCTGAACTAGACCAACCCTCTCTTCTCTGGTCATAAAATCTTCCAAAACAGTAAAAAAGACCATACACCAAACTCCACAAGTCTGTCCAAATGCTGAATCCTTGACGTCTGTCGCTTCAGGAAAAATCTCTGAAACTTCCCAGAACTTGCTTTATTCTAGCTAAGATGCCAGTGGTCTCACAGAACCTCTGCCAGGGGAAAGCACATGATACTCACAGCTTACCAAACCCAGGAGAAGGGCTCTGGCATCTCTTCCATGCCAGCAGCGAGAATCTGATTGGCATTAGATGACTTTTTCCCTTCCTTTTTTTCCTTTCCAGCAGGTGCAAGGCCTGTTCTGCAGGCTCGTAACTCTTGACAGGTTTATCGTGATGTCTTCTTGGCAGGTAGGGCTGATGCTATTCCTTCAGCCTGCATGCAAGATTCCTTTCTTTTTCATTTTCCCCTCTTCAAAATAGAGCTCTGTGCAGCAGCTCTTTCAAGGATGTGATGGAACTGTTGCCCCTGGTTTCCTTCTTTTTATCTGGAATTGCAGCAGGTAGAGCCAACCTGAAGGGTCACTACATCTTCACCAGTACCTCCATCTCCCCCAAATAAACTTGAGACAAGTTGAGCTTAGCAAACACAGCACTAGGTTGTGTTGACAGATTTGGGAAAGCTCTGATTTATTCCTCTCATGTATTTTCTTTTTCACGAGGAAAGTTATGCAGGGCAGGTTCTGCTCAGGCACTGCCTAGTTCCTGAGTCTTTCTAAAGAAGCTGCTATGTGAAAGTTGCCCCTTAATTTTTATTTTTTTTCTTCCTTTCCTCTCTTTTCGATGCTGTTTGTCATGGGAGACCTCAGCCTGTTGTTCTTAGCAGCTTACCAAAGCGCTTAAGGAGAATTCCTCCTCCTCCACTGATTAATTTCTGGCATGGAACACAAAATAGCTCTTGCGTCAATAAATCGTCACAGCCTCTGCTTGTCTCTGTTAGCGTAAATACAGTTGGACTCCAACATGCCCCCAACTAGGCCAGAGGTTGCCAACTTTGCAGCTGCAGGGTCTTCAAGTCCAAGAGTGCATGGCTGGGGTATGTCAGGGCTTCTGCAGTTCGCATTGGAAGCCCTTCTGCCCCCCACCTCTCCTTAACTTCCCAGCTTCTGGAATTCTGCTCTATTTATAAAGATGTTGTTCTGCAGATTAGAACATAATGGTTTCTAACATAATCTGTTTGATTTACTGGGAAAACAGAGGTGTGTTTGTGGCTGTGAGCAAGGGTTCTGGTCAGTGACTCCCAGCCCTCTCCCATCACTTGGGAGGCTCCCTTTCAAGCTGCTTGCTCAGACTCTGTTTCTTCAGTTTTTTTTTAATTTTTTTTTCCCCTGGTAGTTCTGGTGTTTGCTTTTGTTGGAGAACCCGTGGGTAGTAGTTGCACAAAAGAACGTGATGTTTTGGGAGTGATTGCCCAAATCATTGGGCAACAGGGAGTTGATCTTTTGATGTTCCAGCATCAGATGAAAGAAACTTTCTGCAAAGCCATTTGCTGGAACAGCTGTTGTGCAAACCGGGTGCTGAATGCTGCTGGAAACAGGGACGGGGGTGAGAAACCTGGAAAGTGGGTTATCCTGCTGCACTTGGGGTTCCTGCAGGGAAGCTTGAGGGAGCTCCTGGAGAGGCTGGGAGCATCCATTGGCACTTGTGAGCCAGGGAGTGGGATGGAAACTGCTGGTTCTCACCTGGAGCACGTTCCTCCTCCCACTGGCAAGGCTGCCCCCACAGCTGCCCTGGAGCAGTTGAGCAGACTTGAGAATAAGAACAATTTGGAAATGTTTCTAAAATTTAGATTAAAAAAAAATTCTCTTAATCTACATCTAAATACAAACACAAGCTACTGGCAGAGGAGTGGGGGAAAATTCCTCAATATGCCACCTGTGGGTGAAAACTCTTGGGGGTATTTTTGCTAGTTTTGAGAAACTAGCTGCAGTTACTCTAAACCAAGCTGTTCTGTTAGAAACTTCTGCACGTATTCCTCCTATCCCTTGAAACAACAGCCAGCCTGTGGATGCCAGTGGATCAACACTGGAAGGTCAGGCCTTGATGTGATTTGGGTTTGAAAGAAATTACAGAGGTAGAACGCCTGTCTTGAGGAAGGTGACCTGCATTGCCAGAAAGAAGAGCATGGCTTGCTCTCAGCCTCATGTGGGGATGTGATAAACTCTGTATTTTCTAGGATTTCTCATCTTGTTCCCTTGGCCTTCCTCCTCCCCTCTGGAGCTGTGATCCAATATTCACCAAGAGATTTATGTGTTTTGGCCAAAACACGCAATGTGCGCGAAGAATATCCCTGCTGTCGTTTTTCCCCACTAGAGCTCAAGGCTGGAGAGCAAAAATACAAGTTTAGAAGTGTTTTCCTGACCAGTTTGTTTATCCCTTGGTCTGTGATGCATGGGATGGTGCTGGAGGAGCCACAAGAGGTTGAGGCTGCAGGAGAAGCAGCGGTGGTTGTGTCACCAGGGCTTGTGGCAGCTGCCTGCCTGTGCCCGTGTCAGGGTGCAGGCTGCGTCGGCTTTTCCTGCTTTTCTCTTCCATGGGGCTGATGCCAGGGTGGTGCTTTGGGCACAGAGCAGCTTCCACTCCCCTGATGTGGCTGCTGTGTGTCTATCGGTCCAGGCTTCTCCTGTCTGAACTGGCCAGAGTCTTCCTTGGGGCCGTGCTGGGCTTTTCCGCAACCTGGTGTTGGGTCAGGCTGTTGGAGCCTGCTGATCACACATACACACACACGCACTCATTTTCCCATCTCAGGTGTCTGACATGCCTCTGGACAGAGCATCATGGAGTGCTGTGGGCAGCGAGTGGTGCTGGGGTAAAGGCAGACCTGCAGTTGGCTGAGCAAAGCTGTGTCAGCTCAGGGTGTGCTTGGCTTGGCTTTTCCTCCTCCCCAGCACCTGGCTTCTGGAGAGCCGGAGATCCGCTGTCCCTGCTGAGCTGGGGCATGGGGTGATTGTTGGTACTGGGAACTCTCTGGAATGCCCATCCCACACTGAGAAGTCTTTGACTTCCTTTGTACCCGAGATCAATTTTTTTTTTTTCTTGTAAAGCACTGGAATAGGCTGGAGTTGCCATCCCTGGAAGTGTTAAAAAAACACATGTGGACTCCAAAATTAATTATTTCCTTCCTATATCAGTTTGTATTTCATGGTTGGGGTTGCTTTCTTCAGGAGAGACAGGCAGGAGAGTCCCTTCCATCCCCAGAACTGGGTTCTGCAGTCTGGGATGAGCCCTCCCTCCCAGGAAGATGAGCTGGGATAAAGGAGTGTGCTTGTGGTGTCTCGTTTGTCTCCTCAGGCTCCTGAAGCCAGAGAGCTCTGCAGAAGCAGCTTGTTTTTATTCAGAAATAATGATGCAGTAGTTGGTTTAGGCACATAAACATTTGTGGCTTGTGCAGGCAGAGGTATGAGACACACATGTGTTGGGAGATGAGTTCTGTCTTGCTAGAAACTCTTTTTCCTCTTGCAGGAAACAACTGGGGGACTATTTCTTTTGAAAATCAGTGGGTTTATCATCCCCAAAAAGCTTTAACTGGTTTTATTTTGCAGTAAGAAGCAGTAGGTAGTGTTTAGGAACCGTTGTTGGTGAGATTTTATCTGGCAAAGACCCCATCTCACTTTGAAAGAGGCAGAATGCTCAGTATTCACTCCTTTAAAGTTTTTTCTTACTGTTTCCCACCAAGGCTGTGTTTCCATCATGTCTGTGAGCTTCATTGGTTTTGTCACATTTGCAAGTTGTTAATAACATCTTGGTTTGTTAATATATTCTTGGTATTGGCAAATTCTACATGATTTATCTGCTGAGATCCACATTACTTACTGCTTTTCCTCTTCCAAGTTAATAATTTCCCTGACTGAGGATACCTTTGTGCAGCGAGAAAGATGCAGAGAGGAAGAATCTGCCCAGACTATTTCTCCTCCTCCCAGATGAAACTAGTGGAGGCTGCTGGCCACTTTCACTGGTCATCTGCTGACTCCTTTAATTAGATAATTTCTGGCTTGGAGCTTCCACGCCTCCTGGTTCAGGCCTTGGGTGCAGTCAAAGGCATTTGGGCCACGCTGTCTCTGGTCCCCAAATTGTAATTTCAGTTCAAACCCTCTCTTAGATGCTGGGAAAATGAACTGAAGAGTGTGGGGTTCTTACCCCTCAGAACTGGGAGGTTCACGAAGTGCTGCTGTGGGTGCAGGGTCACAGAAGCTGCAACATATAACGAGGGATCATCACTCTGAGCATCCCGTGCCTTGCTGTGTGGCTTCTTGGAGCTGCTTACCTCTGCTGAGTGCCCTTGGCTGTGCCAGTCTGGCACCGTGCTGGCAGCTGGGAGATGTTTTGTCTGGCAGCAGAGAAGGCTTGGTGCTGGTGGGAAGAGCTGGGAGGGCAGAACACATGGCACATGCTGGGTTTGGGATGGTCAGCGATGCCTAGCATGGCTGTGGCAGCTCTTCCCGAGTTACCAGAGGTGCTATGAGTGCCAAAAGCTCAAGGGGTGAAGCCCAAAAGGCCTAGGGCTCACTGGGTGTGTGTGGCTCTGTATTAATTGTCCTGTATTGTGAGTGGTTGTACACAGAGCAGCCATGTGGCACGACTCCGCTCTCAGCAGGTGAAGCTACGCAGGAAAACACCTCCAGATCGGCAAGACACAATAGCAGAGCGCAGGGAGCTGGGGTGAGGCATGTGAGGGATGTGGGATCTGTGAAACCGGAGGCTCAAAGGCAAAAATAGCATCATTTATAATAGTAAAAGTGAAGGCTCCTGCGCGACGCCTTTGCGTTCTGCCAGTCTGTACTGAATGGAGGAGTAGTTTGCTTACAGATGACAAGCAGGGATAAATAGGCACTTAAAATTTTTGGTGCTGCAGAAACTGCTCTTCCATCTTGGCCCCTGAGCCAGTCAGTCTTGCAGTCCCTTTCCTCAGAATGTTGCTTGCTGCTTGAAGTACAGGTGTTGGGAGGCATGGAATTAACTCTCTCCACATCCCTTGGCATCTCTGTGGGGTCCCCTGTTCTGCTCTCACTCTGGGGCTCCCTGTTCTGGCCGTGGCATGCTCCAGAACATGTTTTGACTGGGCTGCATGCTGATCTTGGGGAGGACCCCTTCGCTGCCTGGTTTGCCCTGCAGCAGCAGGAGGAAATATCGGAAGCACAATCCATGAAATCCTTCACCATCTGTAAACATCCCATCAGGATGGACTAAATCCCTGATGTGTTTTAGTGGATGGGCACCTGAGCGTCTCCTGGAGGTGAAATGGAGGAAAGAACACAATAATTTGGATGGTTGAAGAAGAGCAGTGAAATGTGGGTGGGCATAAAGTTAGGTCCTGGAGTAAGGAAGTGCTGTCTCTTGAGGTCTCAGTGCTTCGGCTGTTGACTGCAGCAGCTCTGCCTCTGCTCCTTGCTCTTGTCCTCTGTGCTTAATTTCCATAGGATTTCCATGGGATACCTTACCTTAAATATTTCAGCTATTGGAGTTGTGTAATGGGAGGTGATTGTTTAGATGGCTTTTCCCCTTCCCCCCTGCCTGCCCCCCCTCCTTCTTTTTTCCCTTAAGTTGCTGTTTTGTGGACTTTCTAAGGACCTAGTCCAGGGTGGAAGTGGGGAAAAACACCTCATGGTGAGGAGTGGAATGCACCTAGTGCTGTATGTTTCTTCTAAGTCAATACTATAAATTGCTTTCTTGCTGCTTAATGATCAACTTGTTAAGACATGGCCAGAAGTGGTTCTCTGACCAGGAAAATGTCCTTTTTGCTGTTGTGTTTACCTGAGCTGGCAGTGGAGGGATACCTGTAGTACCTGAGGAACAGGCCTCCTGAAAACTGGTATTTTGGGGCATTTTTCCACTTGCCTGCCCATGACTAATGCCTGCACCATTTCTGGTGCTATCCTTGCACCATGGCGCGTGGATGTGTGCAGGTTTGTGTGAGGGTGATGCGAGGAGAAAAGTCAGCCACTGGTCTTTGGAAAGCAGCAGGCATTGCAGTAATGTCCATCAGGGCTTTTATTATTTTCATATTTGGCTCCAGCTTAAATGTCAGTGACCTCATGCTGGGAGAGGTCCCATCCACAGGAGCCTTGGCCAGCGTTTCCCAAACACAGCACGGGCATCTTGTACCCTCTTATATTTTACACATTTTACACCTTTGCGCTGCAGTTCAGAGAGGGTCCCATGCTGACTTCCTTCAAAATAACCTGTAGTGATGAGGTTGGCAAGTCCCCATGGTAGCTGGTCTCTACTGAAGATATAAATCCAGTCCTGGGCTGGGTTGTACCTTAGGAACTTGAATGTTGACCTGAACAACCTGTTCTGCCTGACAGTGAGATGCGCAAGGTTTTTATGGCCTCTAAAATGTGAAACGGAGAGCCCAGAACGAGAACAAAATATAGACTCATATGTGAGATGAGTTCATAATTCTGGCTATTTTGGTGCTTGCTAATCTGGTGCTTTTGCTGGCCCAAAAAGTGAAGGTGAAGAAGGCCAAGCTGGCAATGAAATGTGTAGTGAGAAGCTTGGGGGAGACTTAAAGTTTGGGGACACTTGCTGTTTGTGTGAGCCATGAAAAATATTTTGTGAACAAAATCTTCTGTTAATACAGGGTTAGTGAATAATTCAGGATTATTGCAGATGAAATTTCAGACTGCATCATGACCTCCATGATTTTCCACCTCTTGGTATGTTCATTCCTGTGTGCAGGTGTTTTGGGGAGGGAAGGGGGATTCTCTGGGACCTGTGTCAGCTGAGTCAGCTTTATTAGCACTGCATGACTTCCTGAATTGCTGCTGAGGAAGGATGCGCTGTTGACTCAGAAAAAAGTCTGTGATGTCTGGGGACAGGGTCAGCGAAGTGGATGCCTGTGCTACAGTCTGCTTTTGAGGCTGTGAATCACTGTGACAGCAGAAGTGAGGGAAAAGTGCCATTTTCTTTAAAAAAAAATGAACCCCGAATGAGAAGGTGGAGAAAGGCCCTGGAGGTCGCGCTTGGTTAGATAACAGGGCAGGGTGGAATTTGTGGTTTGCATCATTAAATTTGGCACTGGCTTCACCCGAGTGCTTTGCCCGGCTGTAAACTCGCTCGTTCCTTGTGGCTTGCTCCTGTAAACTCTGTCTGCACAGCTGTGAGTGCCGGCGTGTGCAGACTCAATTCCTGAACTGGATCGGGACAGCGGAGGATTTTCTGTATGGAATCTTCTATTAAAAACACACCCACACTCCCCAATCAGCCTTACTTTTCCTCTGCAAACTGCTCATTTGTCTCCGAGTGCTCTGTCTGCCTCAAACATGCCTCTGTGTGTGTGGCATAGCTTGAATTTTTATGCCGAGGAATGTAAACATCAAATCTGCACAAGACTCGCCGAAAAACTCCAGGGCTCTGGTGCATCATCTGTTTGTTATGTAACCTGATAGAATGGGAGTGAAATAGAAACCAGATGTCAAGGCAGAGCAATTACAATTTTTCATCTGTGAGTGTTACAGTAAATGCACTTTGTGTTCTTTCCCTCCCTCCCTGAATGTGGGGTTTTATTTGGGAAAGTGCTGCGGGGGACCTCGGAGCTCTCAGCACGGTTCTTGCTAAAGACTTTGTTATTCTGTACTTGTGTTCCTTCATGTAATTAGAGTCTGTGTGCTACTCCAGATCCATGAGCCAGTGTATTCCCAACTTAAAATGAGCTGGACACAAGTGTTGAGTCCCGGGAGAGCCCCTCTGCGTGTCCAGCTCTATGGGTTACACGGTCAAGCCGCACTAAATTTAGCATTCCAAGGGAAGCTGCTTTGCTTATCATGTTTAAATTTGGCAAGAGAATCCCATCAGAGAACAGGTTTGGTGCGGGGTCTGCTGGGGATTCCAGAGCTGGAGGAACATCTGGGAGGGGAGCAGATGGGAGCTGCAGTTAGCTCATTTGCTCCAATTCGCCGTATGACAAGGAGGATAAAAGGGAAAATGGATAATCATTGATTCTCTCTGGTGGAGAAATGGATTCTTCCACTGCTACTTCATCCCAGAGGTTTTTCTCTGCTGTCTTCCATTAAATAAGGCAAGCCCTCGGTTGAGAGAGGGATCAGTGCACATCTGTCTTGGTCTTCATGTGCATCTTCACGAGTTGAGGTGTGTGTGAGATCTCACTGAGTGGGAGCTGATGGGAATTTCCCTCTTCCCTTCCCTCATGTTTTTCATCTTCCTGCACTGATGTTTGTACTTTTTCTGCTCCAGATTTATCTCCTAATGTCCAGTTAAGCTTGAAAGCCCAGGAAAACCTTGCTGGTGGAGTTTGAGCTTGGGCTAGGGCCACAGGGGCTGGAGATACAGTTTTTCGGTGGGGGCAGAACCCATTTTGGGCATCCCTCTATTAAGTACAGATAAATTCAGGAAACCCTTAAGTGAGTTTTACATTCCAGATGTAGGAAGAATTAAAGATTCTTGCTCCGCCTAAACAGCAAGTTTCTTCCCTTAAAACCAGCAAACAGGGAGATCAGCCTGAGTGCTGGCTGCCAGCCATTCCTGATAGCATCCAATCTGTGCCACCTCTCCTTTCTCCTCATGGAAAGAGGACTTGGGTGCGTGATAGGTGGTCACTGCTCAACTCTGCCAACACCCAGCAAGTGACTTCTGCAAGATGCCTGTGGAGTATGAGCTGAGATTGAAGATTTAACTTTTCCTCCACATAAAGTGTTTCCACACGAAATGTTTACAGAAACTTTTATAATTGCAAGGAAGCAGCAGAGCCTCTTGCACTCATGAAGTCCAGAATCAGGTGTTTGCAGTTTGGAATTGCTTCCTTTCCAATTCTGGTTCTGGAGAAGAGGAGACTCAGGGGGGAGCTCATTGCTCTCTACAAGTACCTGACAAGAGGTTGGGGTGAAGTGGAGGTGAGGCTCTTCTGCTGTGCTTCAAGTGAAAGGATGAGAGGAGGTGGCCTCAAGTTGCACCTGGGGATGTTCAGATTGGATGCTGAATACTGGATGTAGAAAAAAAACAACACTGAAAGGGTGGTCAGGCATTGCAATTAGTTCCCCAGGGAGCTAGTGCAATCTCTGGAAACATTCCAGAGGCACCTGGATGTGGCACCTGGGGGTATCACTAGGGGCGATTACAGTGGCATTGTATTGGTGTTTGGACTGGATGATCTTGAAGGCCTCTTCCAGCCTTGAGGATTCTGTGATCTTTTTTTTTTTTTTTTTCTAAATGGAGACTGTGGAGAGGCCAGACGTGGTCACTGTGGAGAACATCCCCTCAGGCTGGTCATGGTGGATGTTTGACCAGCTCTCTTGTAAAGGTGCTGATGCTCTTCTCACAGAGCCCCATGTGAGCAGCACCAGGCCTTAAAACCATGGGAATGCAGAACACATGGGAATGTTGACCAGTG
Source organism: Sialia sialis (assembly GCA_009812075.1). Lineage (NCBI taxonomy): Eukaryota > Metazoa > Chordata > Aves > Passeriformes > Turdidae > Sialia > Sialia sialis. The sequence goes on from VRYO01002326.1 coordinate 487,952, forward strand.
GATGGGAAGAGCTCCCTTCAGAGTCAGTCACAGAGGAGGAAAACAGAGGAGGTTTAGGGGAGGAAAATAGGTCCATCAAGGAAGTGCTGGGCTCAGCTCCTCTGCCGTGTTGGTCCTGAGCAGCCTCAGGAGTGAGCCAGGGGATCCCAGTGTGCGCTGGGGACGCAGATCCTGCCCGTGGCGGTCACACGTACTGTGAAAACAGCAGCTCCGCCAAGAGCAACCTTCAGCATGGCTCCCAATGTTCCCTGTGTTATTTTTAACCTGTCTGGGTAAATTTCCAATACAAATGCCAGTGCCAATCTGATGTGCTCGCTTTCCCAAATCCTTATCTTTTGCTTTCTAGTGCACTGACGCATCAGATAGAACAGCAAGTTTTGGGCTTGGGTAAAGCTTTGCTTATATGGCCACAGCACCAGAGAGAAATAAATATTTCAGCACTGTTTTACTGCTAAATACATTTATTTTTCAAGAGGGTTTTTTTTCTTTGATTTTTTTTTTAAGATGAGTTTTAACATTTTTTTTTCTTTTTAAAGAAAAATGCTTGAACTGTGGTTTAAAAATAGCTGAAGGCTGTACTTTGATTAGGTTGCTGTGGCACTGACGTCAGCAGGTGACATTTATCTCTGTATGGATTTGTCGCCCTGTTGACTAAGGCTGTATTTACACAAATGGGGATATTTCTGTCTGCTGTGGGGGGAACTAGCAACAACTCTGCCCTAGCTGTGTCCTTGCCCTCCGTATTCCTGAACTCTGCCTCTCTCCCGTGCTGCTTCATTCTGTCCTGCAGTGAGGATTTTTTGAAGTGTTGAAGGGTTGCTTTAGATATTCATGTTGCTGTGAAGGTCCAGGGATGATGATGATGATGTTGCCTTGGTGGATAAGGATGCTGGCACAGAGATGCTGAACATGACTTGGTAAAGCATCAGGTATGAGCCTGGGTGGATCCTGGCTGGATGAATGAACAGGTAATGGATGTCCTCCAAATAGAAATTATAGAAAATAGGTCCTGAACAAGTGAAATAAATGTGAAAAAGGAAGGGAAAGCAGTAAGCAGTTTCAGCCCAGCATGGCTTCAAGTGCAGTGTATTTCTCTTCCATGTTTAATGTTTTCATCCAGCATAGTTGTTGTAGTTCACTTTTTTTTTAAAAAAGCTTTAATTATTGCTCTCTGGGTTTCATTGGCCCCAGATCCCACTGTTCCAACAGGAGCAGAAAGCACCTAAGTTTCCTATAAGCACTCTTGTCTAAGATCTGATTTATGGAGCACAAGGTTTCCCAAAAGGAGGTTTCCGTAGAATCCCAGAATGGTTTGTACTGGAAGGGACCTTAAAGCCCATCCAGTTCCATGGGCAGGGACACCTTGCACTATCCCAGGCTGCTCCAGGCCCCAGTGTTTGGCCTGGCCTTGGACACTCCCAGGGGTCCAGGGGCAGCCACAGCTGTTCTGAGCAAGTGCTCTCAAAGCTGTGCCCATTTTAGGGGGATGCACTTGGAATACCTTTTAATTTATCCCTGAGAGTAATACAGGGAAACCTCTAGAACCGAATTTAATTAAAGGCTGATACAAATTAACTTGCAGACTCTTTCAATTGATCGCACCATTGTAGCCTGTTTTCCAAGGAATTGTGGGTTTAGATCCGTGAGTCTTGTCAACTCTGCAGGGAGGAGACAGCTGATGCCGGCTTGCTTCAGGAAGGCTTGCAATGTGTTTGTGTCTTCTGGAGCTGTGAATTAACTGTGGGACTCCCCCATGATGGGCAGCCAGTCACAGATTCAGCAGATTAATCACACTGACTTGTGCAGAGCTTTTACCTAGCCCTCATCCTGTGGCAGGAGGAAAGGAGCACTGATTAACATCCTGGACACAGAGCCTGCTGGCACAGGAGTACATTTTGGTGCTGCTTTCCGGCAGCTGGTAATGGATGTGTGGAATAGATTTTTCCCAGATTTCACAGTGGATGAAACCTGTGGAGTGAAATGCCATTGTGTCTGCTGCTAACCCGTCAGTATTTGGGGATTTTTTTCCCAAACAGCAATTCTTTGGGCTGCACTCACCTGCAGGCTCGCTGCCACTGCTGCAAACAATGTTTTCTCTGTGAGCTGGAACATGGTGCAGAGTCAAGCTGATTGTTTCACATCTCACCCCAAGGCAGCTGCTCCTTTCTAAACCTCTGTAATCTTCCCTTAAAAAGACCAGGGAGCTGGAAGGAGCTGCTGACTGGTGGCATCCATGCTGGGAGGGAGGGTTTGCTTTCACCCCCTGCCACCATCCTCCCAAAATTCAGCCTTTCTGGTGTCTTGCCTCATAAGTGTCTGGATGAAGACAGTAAGGTCAGTCAGTAGTACAGCAGTTTGACAAATGGGAATTTCTACTGGTGTTAAATATGTTTGTATGTCCAAAACACATTGAATAGGATATTTATGCACAAATATACCAATGCATATGTGCATCTCCTGTGCAGAAAGCAGTGCCTGGGTGACACCCTTGTTCATGGCAGGGGGCTTGGAATGAAATGATCCTAAAGGTCCTTTCCAACTCATGCCATTCTGTGATTCCGTGATCTTGTCTCCGTCTCCAGAGAGAGACAGCAGCCAGCAGTGAGGACAGTACTGGTTAAACACAGGATTTTGCATTCATTTGGCCAGGGCTGACTTGAGCTTGCCTTTTTTGTATCTAAAGGAATGGAAAAAGATCTCCTGGGCACTGCTTGTTAAGATGAGAGGAGGAATATGCCTTCTCACCTGCTGAGGTTGCAGCAGGACGTATGTGGGCTGTGTTAGCCTGGAGGTCAAGGGGTTTATGACTCTTTGAGAAGGCTCTTCCATGCCAGGAGGGTCTAGTAATGGATATCTATGGATTTCTGTTGGGGTAGCTCTGCTATTTTGGTGCTGGCTGAGCTCCCCTGGGTTTTAAAGCGGCTGCTCAGGTGAAACCTTGGGATCCCTATTGTGATACACTGCTGCCTCAACTGGAGGAGATGAATTTTCTCTAGCAATGCCCATCATTAACTTCTGCAGTTGCGACAGAGGTTGGAGCGTTGCTCAACAGCCTATCAGCCTTTAGGTGAGTGCTGGTTTTGCAATGCACAGCCAGCAGAATTAACCTGGGTACATCAATGGGGGGAAAACAAAGGCTTGCTGGTGGTTTCCCCCCTCTTTTCCAGTGGCTTCTGCTGTAGATGAAAGCGAGTTTCAGGGCCCCAAGCTCCGAGTGTACACTAACCAAGCTGCAGTCTTGGCTCTCTCCTCCAGTTTGTCATTAAATTTTAAAGTGGAAAAGTGATAAGGAATCTCTGTGCAGGGAACATGCCTCATACCATGGTGTTAAACTGCAGCTTTTGGGTCCTGTTCTGAAAATCTGATTAACCTGAAAGAGATGAGGTGTGCCATGGATGATGCCAGATAAAGCAAAGTGCTCACACATGTGATTATCGCTTCTCTACCTGTTCATAGCAGCTTCCCAGCCTTTATTTGCTCCAATAGAATCGTTGGAGAATGCTGTGGGGCAGGAGCAAATAGCTGTTGAAGTTGAAGGAATAGCCTTCACAGAAATTGGACTTTCCCACAACAGAAGCTGGAGACAGGGCTTCCCATAGAAATCATCCAAATGGCTCGTGCAGATAGGCTTAAACAAGGATTTATGGTGAGTGAAACAGAGAATTGGCTTTAGGGTTTTTTAAGCAGCAGAAGAATAGCGTGGAAGGAGATTATGGCTCTCCTCTGCCTGCATCCAGCTGCACGTGACGGCTTTTGCAGCTGTATTTTTGGAACATCTTTCCCGAGCTCACCTAGAATCCCCAGCTCGAGGCATCGCAGCTGCTGCCAGCTCTGCTGCCTGCGAGCAGCTGCTGTATTGACAGGCACATTTTTACCCTGGGAGATGCCGGCGGTGTGGAAATGAGTGAGAAACAACTGTTTATATAATCCGCCCGTGCAGATCAATCCCTGGGAAAACAAGGTGCTCCCTGTCTGCAACAGCCGACACACACCTTGAGCTGCTATAAATAGCTCCAGTGCATCTTCCCAGGGCCAGCTCCAGGGCCTTTGTGTTCTGCTGGGGTGGGAAATTGCTCAGGAAACTAGAAGTGATTCCCACTGCCGGGAAAGCAGGGGCTCCGAGTCTCCCTGCTCCTCAGGGATTCTTTTGGGAAAGTGCCCCTTCCTACCTGGATCTCTACTATACTGAATTTCAGGAAATTATGGAATAGTCTGAGTGGGAAGAGACATGAAAACTTATCCCATTCCATCCCTGCCATGGGCAGGGACACCTTCCAGTATCCCAAGGTGCTCCAAGCCCCAGTGTCCAGCCTGGCCTTGGACACTGCGAGGGATCCAGGGGCAGTCACAGCTTCTCTGGGCACCCTGTGCCTGGGCCTGCCCAACCTCACAGGGAACAATCCCTTTCCCAGATCCCATCTAAATCTGCCGTCCCTCAGCTTAAAGGCATCTCCCCTTGTCCTGTCCCTCCATCCCTTGTTCCAAGTCCCTCTCCAGCTCTTCTGGAGCCTCTTTAGGCTCTGGAAGGGGCTCTGCAGTGTCCCTGGCTCCTTCTCCTCTCCAGATGAGCACGCCCAGCTCTCTCCTTCTGCTAAATGCCAAATTGATATTCAAGCGATGTCAGTGATCCATCAGCCAAAGCTCTTCAGGAGTCATATCCCTGACGTATCTGGAAAATTCTGTCTGGTAAATATTTGGACTTGATGATTCTTTGTCACAGTGAAAGCCCCCCATATCAGGAACACGATTAGGGTCGGCTCTGTTCCTGCTCAGTGATGGCAATATTTGCTTTATTTGGGTGACTGACATGTTTTTAATCAGACAGAGCAGCTACAGAAGAAGCAAAGTGGTACAGAGCAGAGCCAAGGCACTGCAGCCTTGAGCCTTGGCATTTGTGGTGATCACTGTGTTGTGATGGCTTCATCCCATGTCCTTCCCGTGGTCTGGTGACTCCTTACACAGGCAGTAAAGTTCTACTCCCAATCGTGCCGCAAGCTGCAGTTCCAGGAGAAGCTCCGTGGAGCAAGGGGAAAACACTGCTCATCGTGTCAAGGACTCTTCTCCTGCTGACCTCCTGCAAATTAGGATTTGTGTTTTTTACCATAATTGAGGTTTTTATCTGAGTGTTTCTGTTGGAGGTGGACTGGGGAGTCCTGGCAGGGGTTTGCTGTGCTGCAGAATCACTTCCTTGGGTAACTTCTCTCTGCAGCAGCATTCTAACAGCTTAGCAAAAACCAGTTTTCTTTCCACAATCATAATTCCTTATTCTTCCTCTCTTCCCTCTCCTTTCTCTTCTCTAATGCTGGACAGAGTCAAGCAAAATCTTTTAGGGGGTTTGTATTTTTCCTTTTTTTTCTGAAGCTTTTCAACCATCGTTCCTGCTTAAAATTTCTAAAAGGAAGCAAAAAGCCAACCCTTATTTCTGTTTCAGATTGGATAATTGGAAACCACATGGGCTCTTCCAGAGATGTGAGCACAATTTTTGGGCCAGTGCCTTTCACCTTGTTTGCTGTTCTGAGATACCCAGTGTGGGATTAGATCCCTAAGTACTGGCCTTGCTGCTTAGCCACCTCTTAAGGTTAATTAAGGTGGTGCTGTGGAACTCCCTTAAAAAGATCTGCACCCTGAATAGGCTTCTCATATTTACAGAGAACACAATTTATTGTCTGTAATTTTAAACTGTGGCTATTATACACGCCAGTCCTGTGGAATCCCAGAATGGTTTGCATGGGAAGGGATCTTAAAGCCCATCCCATTCCACCCCCTACCATGGGCAGGGACACCTTCACCTGGACCAGGGTGCTCCAAATCCCATCCAGCCTTGCCTTGGACACTTCCAGAGACCCAGGGGCAGCCACAGTTTCCCTGGAAAGCCTCTGGCAGTGGCTCACCACTCCATCCCACTGGCCAGCGCAGATTCTGAATTGACTCAATATTTTTAGGGTTTCACACAATCCAAATCCTGTCATTAGAAGGAGCATCTGAGTAGATGAAAGATTCTCGTAACAACATTTTTTTAGGGAACAGGGTGTGCGGAAAGATTTAAAAGAACCATACCAGATTTAACGGATGTCTGGCAGGATGAAACCTTTGGGAGCTGCTGCTTCCACTTGGAAAATTGTGAAAGGATTACTGGGTACCAAACAGCAAACTAGTTGAGTACCTAAGACAATTTCATGTTTAAAACTTTTGATTTTTTAAAAAATCCTTTTTAAATGACTTCATTCTTTTTTAAGAGAATGTAATTTGAGTTGATTCCTCATGAATTTTTTGAATGCTTATATCACAAAGTTTAACACTGCTGAAGAATGCAGGATAATACATTGATAGGACAAGGGGTAAGAGATTAAGCTGAAAGAGGATCCATTTTGATCAGATATAAAAAAGAAGGGTTTTTTACATTGCGGTTGTACACAGGGTGCCCACAGAAGCTGTGACTGCCCCTGGATCCCTGGAAGTGTCCAAGGCCGGGCTGGACATTGGGGCTTGGAGCAACCTGGGACAGTGGAAGGTGTCCCTGCCCTGGAATGAGATGATCTTTAAGGTCCCTTCCACCCCAAACCATTCTGGAATTCCATGCCAACAAGTTGGAAAGTGGTTGTTCTTGATGATGAAAAATCTGTGGTTGGGGTTGTGCAAAGTGCAAAACTTCTGTTGTAAAATCCTAGGAAAAGCTGAAATACAAAAAGGTGATGGAATTGCTTTGAAATAAAAATTTTTAGTCTCTTTTCTTGAAGTGTCAGTGTGTGCATTAGGCATTCTGTGCAACTGGGAAAAATGTTTTGTTTTTAATTTTAGCCCTGCTAATAAAGTCTTGTCATGTATGTCAATGAAGCAGAAAGAAAATTACTCCAGAGCTAACTGTAGGTTGTCATTAAAGCTGATTTCCTGCATAAAGCCAAAAACAAGGCAAGATTTCATTTCTGGACTTCCGAAAGATGTTAGTTACGCTGACAGCTTCCTAAGCCTCAAACCCTGAGAGCTATAGAAATCTATCCTGTGTATGAAAGTATTTGCTTTCGCCTGTCATCTTGTCCTGATCTTCACATGTTGATCTCCTGCTACCCTCTCTATTTTTAAAATAATTTACTTCACTTCCAGCTGTTGACTCTTGCAGGCAGCTGCTTGTAAGGTCCTGCCTGCAGAATCCCCTCCTGAAACAAGAAAAAGAAGTGATTTGTTGTTTGGAGAGCACAGCTGAAGGCACATCCTGCCAGATTCCTGGGCAGCAGTGCCGGGGGGAAATCTCCTGCCACGACTCCATGGGCACTTCTGAACTTCAGGAAGGTTTTGTCTTTGAGTCATGTTTGTTTTTTTTTTTGTTTTGTTTTTTCCAATGATGACTAAGCCAGAACCTGAGGTGGGGTGACAACTGCAGAGCTGTGGTATTAAACTTCGTGTGCATCACTCTTTCATGGTAATGTGTTTTCTGGGAAATCTCTCCTTGTGTTCTGCTCTCTCTCTCTACTTTCACCCTCAGGAGTTAGTTCTGAAATGCTGGAGCTGATGGGATGACTTCTTCTTAGGCTGCTTCGGCTGCAGTAGTGCAGAGATGTTGAAGGCATTTTTGAACCAGGTGGAAGGGCTGTGTGGCACTGGAAGCTCCTTTAGGCTTTGCCCCTTGTTTCAAATCTCTTCACGATGGGGTAGCACTGTTTTGTAGAACCACAGGATCTCCAGAGCTGGGAGGGTCCCACAAGGATGATCCTGAGGCACAGAGCAGAGTGCAGGTGCTGTGTCCCAGGAGGTGCCTGTCTGGGGTACACTGAGCAGAGGTATTGGTGTACAGCTACCCTGCCTGTGGTACTCTCTGGGGGAGTCTGCTTTCTCCCAGGACGCTGCTGTCAGCTTGGTTTAGGGTTTATCTCCAGCTGACCGTAAGGCTGAGATGGGTGGAGGTGAGCTTCGTGGAGCTAGATCCACTGGACTTTCACTGCTCATCCCTAATGGAGCTGCTTTCCCTGGGTCACTGCAGGGCAGAAATCCAGGTGGTGTTGGGAGAGGCCTCAAAGGAGCCAGGAGAGCTGTGAGTGGTGCACGGGTCAGGGCAGCTCTTTGGGAAGCTCAGGTGCAATCATGAGCTTGTTCCAGCAAAGCCAGCTCAGGATCTGGAGGCTTTGGCTGGGGTTGCTGTGTTAGCAGAGCTGAAGGCTGAGGAGCAGAGGGTTGGTACAAGCCACTGGGCAGATCTTGACACCCTTTTCTACTCCTAATCCACTGAAATGCATTTTTCCACCCCAAGGTGCTCCTTGGATTGAAGAGTGGCCTCAGAAGTCATGGCTGTTGGAATTTTCTTACCTATGGTAATGTTTGTCTTAAAATGGTTTATGAGAAAATTAGTATGAAACAATGTCTTCAGTTTATTTTGTGGTGTTGGCAGGATCTTTGTGCATTCTCTTTTGTCTCCTAATTGTTTGCAGGAACATAATGGTGTCATTTTCATGAGTTAATTATGGTAGAATTTTTTTGCTCTTTTTGTGTGTGGTGCAAGAGCTGCAGCAGCACAGCCCCAGCCTGCTGCTGGTGGCAGGGACCCTCCTGTGGCCCAGCAGCTCTTCCCTCAATTCCCACTCTTTTCCAGCTAGGAGAAACATGTGTTTGTGATCCATGCTGTTTCTCTTGGATTTGTAAATCTTTTGGGTAAGTTGAACTGGGATACACAGAGTATGGAACGATCCTTGTGCAGTGTGCTCCAGGATGATCCTGCTCCTCAGCCTGACCCATCATTCTGTGATCCCAGATTCATCCACATCTGTGGCTGCCCTCCATGAAGTGCAAGGTTAGTGGGACCAGTTTGGGGTCCGCACAAAAGCTGCAGTTCAGGGCTCTTTCTAAAGTCTCCCTTATGAAAAAGGGGAAAACATTTTTGTCCCAGCCCCAAACCAGCCTGGCCCTGCTCTTGAGAAGCTCAGGGGATAGGAAAAGAGGAGGGAAGGTGTCTTTATGTGGAGGGAGAGCGAGTAGGCAGGGGCTGGGCATGGAAAGGTTAGAGCACTTCTGTCCCTTAAACTGCAGGAATTGGGTGGGGTGTGGGTTATCCCTCAGCTCCGCTGGGATTCTGCCTTTCCTTTACTTGACACACTAATCTTCCCTGCTGAGCTGTGGGCAGGCACAGTGAGCTGCCAACTACACATTTGTGTCCGAAGATTTATTACAACCTGGGAAAATCCAGAATGCCTTTGGGGGGCAGGGGGGAAGAGGGTGAATAACCCTTCCCTGCTCTGGAGAGCCTGGTTTGACTGTGGCCCCCCGGTGCTGAGTGTCGGGGCACATCAGCAAGTTTGTCCCCGTGCTGGTTGGGTGCAGTGACAGCAATGAATCACCCGCTCAGCTCCTGATTTGCGTCAATCAAACCACATTGAAGGGCGCCTTTGTTCCCGGCTTGGAAAGCCAGGCCTGCTGCTTCCAGCAGCTCCTCTGCAGGCTCAGCTCTGGGGAGAGAGCCCTGCTTTGAGGGAGGCTTGCTGTCCTTTCCCTTCCAGTCCTCTCCTGTTGGATGCTGGGTGTAGAAATCCATCTCAGAGCACATGGATGTGGGCTTGTCTTCCAGAAGTTTTGGTATGGAAGTACAGGGTTTCTGCCCAAGGTTGCTATGATGAGTGTTTTTAGGCAAAAGGATGCAGGTTTATCTTTGCATTTCATTGCTTGTGGGTTTCAGTTTCTTGGTTTTTTTCTTAAGAAGAATTTCAGTCGAATTAAAATATCTCTAGGAGTGTTTGGACAGCATTCTCAGACACGGGGTGGGATTCTTGGGGTTATCCTGTGCAGGGTCAGATGCTGGACTGGATGATCCCTGCGGGTGTCTTCCAACATCATAAATTCTGAGATTGTTTCGGGATCCTCTTTCTGACCTAGAAACTGTGACTGCCATGGGATCACGAGCCAGGCAAAGGCAGTGCCGAAATGCAGCTCCCAGCTCGAGGGAGATGGCAAGCCCAGAAATAATCCTGTTGGCAGAGTCAGCCTTGAGCTAGGACATGACTTGATGCTGCTGCTGCTGTGCTGCTGTGCTGAAAACCCCAAAAAACAGCCATACCCCACATGAGTCTTATCTGATCTTCAGTTCAAATCTCAGGTACCTAAGAGAGGTCTCCAAGCTGGATCCAGAGCCGTTCCCAGGAGCTGGCTGAGGTTTTGTGGGTTCCCTTGTGGCCTGCCTGGTGAGGGCTACCTTGAGCAGACAGTGCTTCTCTTGTTGTGTGCAAAGTCCACTGGAAATCCTTCTCCTTTCTTTTGTTCTTTTCCACTTTTCCACAGCATCCTCCTTCCACTTGTGAGTGAGTGTGACCACATTCGCTCCTCTGCTCTTTCCTCCCACCCTCCAGGGCTGGTACTGGAGGTGCTGCCCCACTCCCACTCCCTGTCCAGGCATTCCCTGCTCTCCCTTGTCCTAAATGCACCCCTGACGCAATTCATTCCCAAACCGCTTCCCTGCTTCTCCCTCTCTCTGCATTCTCAGCCCATTGAAGTCTCTTCCCCCGCTTCCCTCTGGCACAAGCCCTTGTGCTCATCAAAACATTGATCTCATGGGCTGTAGCCTTGCCAGCATAATAAGGCCACTGCTCTTCCAAGCACTTTCTCCCCCGCCCCCCCTACAAACACAGAAACAATTTTTATTTTTATTTTCTTCATTGGGCTCGCTCTCACTATTTTTCAGGCTGAAATTAGAGGATTAATTCCTGCTTTCCTGCTGACAGTCATGAAAATGAGCTAATTTCCAAGTGTTAGGATGCTGATCCTTCTCTCATTCAGTTCCCAAAGAAGGTAATAAAAGAACTATAAGAATAAATCGCTGTAGCAGATGCAGCACATGGGCATATGGTGGTCTATTAATTCCCTGTGTTCCACCCAGCTTTTAAAATAAATCAATAAATGTTGATAAAACACTAGAGAGCATGCAGGGTTTTTCCCCTCCACCCATGTATTCCTGCTCTGGACTCTCCGTTGGTTAGTTTTGGCAGTTTTTGGACAACCTCAGAGTTTCCCCATGGAAATGAGCACTCACAGGCTTGCCTGCCTTATTCTCCACACTTGGGGATCTTGTTCCCACCCAGTTTTACTCCTTAGAGGCAGTCCCTGGCACAGCCTGGCCACAGGGCAGTGGCAGAGTCCCCATCCCTGAAGGGATCTAAAAGACAAGTGGATGTGGCACCTGGGGACATGATTTAGTAGTGGCAGTGCTGAGGGAACAGTTGGATTTGATGATTACGGAGGGCTTGTTTTGATTTTATGGTTCTATCAAATCAGTGTTTTCTCTGTGTGGAATTCTGTGCTGATCCTTGTTGAAAGGTGGGTCAGAGGTGTTTAGAAGCCCCTCAGAGAACTGCCCTTCCTCAGCCTGGCTGGGGTGGGAGACAGGACAGGAAAGCCCTCTGGATCTGCTCGAGTTTGTGGGTTATTTTACAGGCTCTGACTGCTTAATGAAGCACCCAAGTGGATTTCTAGCATCTTCTGACTCACCTCATTATGCAGGATGAGTGGCTGCTTACTCCCCCAGTGTTCTACATTGTCCAGAATTCAAAGAGCATTTGGGAAACACTCTCAGAGATGCATAGCATGGAGTTGTTGGGGTGTCTGTGCAGGGCTAGGAGCTGGACTGGATGAATCCTTGTGAGTCCTTCCAACTCAGGATATCCTGAGATTTTTCACCAGTTTTTGTCTATCTAATCCCTGGGAAGAGCAAGGAGCCAGGCTCCAGCCTGCCCTCCAAAAGCCCTCTGGCAGTTCTGCTGCTGAAGGGTAAAAGGCTTCCTGAAGCATCTTCAATTCTCAAATCAAAGGGAACATCACTCACTAAACCATAAAACAGAAGGCTCTGGCCTATGGATTCTGTGTTAATATTGACAGATTGGAACTCACAAGTAGCACTTAGAAGAGTGAAAGAAGAAAGAAAAACTGAACATGGAGACTTTTTGTTGTGAAGAGCTTAAAAAAGTTGAGGAGCAAATCAAGGACTCAAAAAACGGTGAAAAAAGCAGAAACATTCCCAAAAAACTTCCACGTGTAGTCCTAAGTTCCAGAATTACAGCATCCCAGAGTATTTAACAATTTCCACCTAAGTCAAACTAATAGAAAGACTGAACTTTAATTTCCACTGAATTACTGCCA